>JAUZND010058576.1:0-18493 GCA_034780555.1 Coelogynopora nodosa
ATTGATTTATTCTGTATTATTATTATTCATATAATTATTCAAATATAATTCTTGGATTAATAAAACGAAATTTTGAATACTAATAGATATTTGGAAATAAAAAAACGAAAATTTTTTCCGGACAACCTATATATATAGGATAACTATGTGTTTGGATAAATATAAGCATTAATTGGCATGTTTTAATAAGACCCATAAATTATATATCATATTTTCAGTCTTGGGGCTTTCGTTAAAAAGAGAATATTCATTTATTGTACAAGTTTGTTGAATATAACTTTATAGTTGTGTTTATAATGGTTATCGAATATATTATGTTGTACATATGTAGGTATACTGACTACATCCAGACAATGGGTAGATAATATGTCATGATCATTTTCTAATACTAAAGTGTATATGATCAGGGGTATATCCAGATAATGACAATGATTACGCACCAGAATATTTTAGGAGAAAAGAGTTAACGTAATTGATGAAATGAAAATCAATGAAATTGATTTTGAATTCGTTTTAATAAAACAAAAAATCAGATAATTTAGTTAACTGTATATATATATCACAAACAAATGGAATTATATTACTATTTAGTTAGACACATTAAATAAATTATACATTCTATTACTGCAATAGTGATTGGTGCCAGCAGAGATATCTTTGTATTAAATGTAAGTACGTACAATTATTCAAAATAGGGGTCGTGAATGGAGTCCTTATTTTTTATTTATCAAAAAAGATGGCAACCCCCCACCCTATATATCAGTACAGCAGAATCTGAAGTAGGGGCCATTGTCAGAATTTATTTTAATCACTCACGTATAGTGCATTTAGTGATATATGAAGTACACTATAAGATCAGTTTGAGAAATGTAAAGAGTGTATAGTATTATACAGTATAATAATTGTAATTTAGACTATGTAATGTACATTATCCAGGCGCGCAGGGTGACCTTTTAACCCCATGTACTTGGAGGGGGGGCATGCCAATTTTTAGGCATTCTACCCATATACTATTTTATCGAGTAAGCGCTTAACTTGTAACTGTAGCATTCTACCTATATACTTCTTTATCGAGTGATTCTACCAGTAAAACTTCTTTATAAATAATTAATAGATGCTTAAATTGTGAACGAGGCATTTTAATAGTACTTATATAGTACAGGGTGGCGCATAAGTTGCTTGACCCACTTTCACCCATGGAATACTTGAACATCAGTAAGTTGTGTTTATAGAGTATAGGGTGCCATGCTGGGTGTAAGATAACTTTTATTCGCCATGAAACTTGAACGATAGATGCAGCATCATCCGCCCCCCTGAACACTTCTAGGTTTATTAATTTTATAGTCTATTTATTATGTGTAAATAAATGTATGTGCCTACTTTATGGAACCATTGCGACTGCTCATTGGGGAACATCGAGAGCAATTGCTGCCCAATACGAACACACCAGCCAACGAAATATCCGATTATAATTGTATATATACTAGTTGTTTGGTGGGTGAATGTTTTCAATTGCTAATACGGTACTGCCTATAAATAAAGGTTAGGACATCCATAACGCAAGACAATCCGCAGAACATTTCTCGACATGGAGTCATTCAAAGGTAAAGTTCCCATTATAGATTTAGACAGAGTCAATATAAACCTGTCAGAAAGTGAAATTGACGTAGAAGAGGTAAAACATGTTGGCACTGACATAATAAAAGCACTTGTCGACTCAGGATTTTTCTACATTAAAAATCACGGCATTGTACCTGAGGACATCAAAGCCTGCTCGGAGGCTGGAAATAAATTTTTCGATCTTTCTGCAGACGTTAAATTGGCTCGATTACGAACTAACGCAGAAAAAACAATTTGCGGCTATGTTCCGATACCAGGAAAATACGGTCGGGATATACCATACGAGCAGTTTGACAAGTCCACTGCCCCCGGATACAAGGAGGTGTTCAATGCCTGCCACCTGTGTTCTCCCTCCATCTGGCCCGACGAAGAACTGCCCCAGCTGAGAACCAGCTTCATGTCCATTATCGAGCAGTCGGAGAGGCTGACGAATCGACTCCTACTGCTCATAGGCCATGGACTGACCCCGGATAGACCCGAGTATTTTCAGAACGGTTTCAGGGAGAGGGGCACGGGGGGCAATCGAAGTGGGCTGAAGATTGTTCGTTATCCGGCCGCGCCTCAGTCTGTGGTGCAACGAGATGGCGTCAGATGCGGTGAACACACGGATACAGGATTGATCACGTTGCTCTTTCTTGATTCAACTCCGGGGCTCCAACTCTTTTCTCGTCAAGTAGGTGTTATCAATTTGTTAAATATTATATTAGTACCTATTTTTCTCTATTTTTTATTAGTAGTATAGAAGTAGTATAGAAGGATGCACTTTACTTCAACCCCCCCGATGAATCATTTTTTAGCCCCCCCCTCCCCTTCTATACTACTAGTGCCAGTTATTAAGTGTATAATTAACATCACATTTATTAATTTCTATGTGTTTAAAGAATACTTGTAACCCGAAAAACCATAAGCGCAACAATAATTTCCCCTAGTCAAATGAACCCAGTGTAGAACGCTATTATATATTATAACGCAGAATATGTAGTAGGTAATGTGTGTAATATGTCACTTGTTGGTTCCCTTTTCTAAAATATGGACGAATGCTTCTGAAGGTATTTTACCCACCTGTATAAACGGAACAATTAATACAACAATTCTGGCAGTGCAACATCGAAGTGGTTTGTAACTTTTAAAATGTCGTGATACATCCAAAATTATGGTTCATAGATATTTTACGCTTTTTAATATAATGTTGTGAGGCGCGATAGATGTTTTGTTTAAAACTGATTCTGACATTTCAACAGGAAGTGAAGACAATAACATATTTATAATTATCTCAAACTGTCACACAGAGCTATAAGCAAAACATCCATACAATAACATAAAAATAAAGTAAAACTAATAAATGAGTAAATCTCACGAACATATTGACATACCAGTTAATTCAATTTTGCCATTTTTATGAAACGTATTAATAGATAAAGTATATATATATTTGATTATATACATACATATATTTCAATATTTAAAAATGATTTAAAACGTTGCATTATATACTATTCGCATCATGTAAGTAAATAAAAATATGCGCATGATTGGGTTATGCATGATTGGGTTATACATGGTTGGGTTTTGCATGACTGGGGTTATACATGACTGGGTTATGCTTGACTGGGTTATGCATGATTGGGTTTTGCATGACTGCGGTTATACATGATTGGGTTTTGCATGACTGCGGTTATACATGATTGGGTTTTGCATGACTGGGTTTTGCATGACTGCGGTTATACATGATTGGGTTTTGCATGACTGCGGTTATAAATGATTAGGTTTTGCATGACTGGGGTTATACATCATTGAGTTATGCTTGACTAGGTTATATATTTGATATAAGCGGATATCGACATATCTAACTTTTTATTGTAAAATAAATAGGAAATCAGTCAGTTACACAGAAATTCTATAAATTCAAGCAGAATTTCGAAATAGCCGAATGCTATATACATTTTAGATGCAGTCACCTGTATTTTATAAATCCTATTGTTTAAATGATGTACCGTATTTCAAACAAACACTTTTTGACGATAGTACACTTTCAGTGCTCACGATAACTCACATAATATATTGCTCCATTTTTATCTTACAATATTTGAAAGGACAAATGCTACATAGACGTCAACATGATCGAAGACACGATACTAATCAACATCGGCGCCTTCTTCCAGCGATGGACGAGCGATGTTCTCCACGCTGGGATACATCGAGTCGTCTTCCGACCGGACACCATCAATCGAGATCGATTTTCTCTGATCTACTTTTCCGAACCGGACAACGAGGCTGTCATAACTTCCATTGTCGAGCCTTTGAACCGGTATCCCCCCGTAAAAGCAGTCGATTACTACAATCAACGAGTAAAGCAGCAGTATGTGCACCACGAAGGCATTGATAGTGAATTGAACATTTTGTGAAGTGACGTTTTGAATGTTGTGAAAGTAGTGGGGACAAAATGAACTTATTCGTTTTATTTATCACTTGAATTCTGCTTTATTTTATTTAACATCTTTGACATGGTAATGGTTCTAAAACATGGTATGGTTTGAAAAAGTGTCTCATATTTTATTAATATTATATATAATCAACCATTATAGCATACATTCAGTGCTGTTCATTCTATCAACATCTAAAACTAACAAACAATCGGAAAAAGGTTCATTTTTTATTTATTATACTCCTCGTAAAACGAAATTTTTAGCAATTAATGTTAAAATGCATAAATAACATAAATTTCGTAATTAATAATTACTACTTTTTATTAAAGAAACAGTTAATTATGTTGTTATTTAATTAAACTAAATAAATATATTTTTAAGATTTCTCATAAATAGAATATCGATTTATATATTTCAACTATCACCTAGTGATAAACCCGTCGTTTATGACCTTATTTTTCTTCAGAAGTTTAGATGTGCTATACCTAGTAAACAGATGTCACAGTATCATAATTTGGTATACCTATGTAAGGTAAGATAAGAAACATACATTTTTAGTTACTCAAATGGGAATCGGGAGTACAGGGAGAAGTTGTACAGTAAAAGGTGAGATAATATTAGGATTCTTTATGGATAATAACTAGGTACTTCTTTTTTCTCTTGTTCCCACTCCTCTCTCATCCTTATCACCCTGGGAAAGCAGGGGGGGGGGGTGATCGAAGTGGGGGGATTCCCCCCTCACCCTAGAGAAGGGTTTGGTGCAGATTACAGAATAGGGCCTTGCAATCTTATGAAAGTAATTCAATAATAACCAATAAGGTAATAAAACCAAATAGGTAATAAAACCAAATAGGTAATAAAACCAAATAGGTAATATTTTTATATTTTATTTATGTGATACTTAGTGTTATATTTAACATGAATTTGTGCTACTATATATAATATAACAGTGATATTATGAATGGGTGCAAATTATGTAGGTATATTTTGTAATGTTCCCTTATTGCACAATGAAAATGATCAATATTAAGAAAAACAGTACGCTCAAGATGAGTTACAGTTTGAAAAGTAAGGATGGCAGGATTATTCGGATTTCGTCAGAAAAATGTGATTTTTGATCGAAATTTGATTTGATACAATTTGTTGTAGCAAGTGTTATGAGTGCATTATTATAGAAAGCATTTATACTATTTTATTATAATGCACATTTAAAAATACAATGATAAATATTAATACAAATTATTTACGAAACTAGTATTAATGAATTTTTTAAAATTATTGATATTAATATAATTTTTATTTAAAAACAAAGCCTCTTCATCAATATCGGAAAAGTCATTAAAACATTTAAAACGCTCATCATAAGATACAAGAGAGACATACTTATAATTATTGTAATAAAATGAGACAAGTCGTAGGTCTGGATATACACATTGGGAGACCTTGTGAAACAGAATCAAGCTAATGGCAATGGTTAGTATATAGGTAACATGTGTACTGTAGACAATGATAGAGCTAAAAATAAATGGCCTTCCTTTGAGTGATTGGAGCCTTACAAAGTGCACAACTATCGATCGCATTGGCGCAGTCTTGACAGTACGTGTGGCCACACTGGAGTACAGCTTTTCTCCGCTTGTCCATACAGATGGGGCAAATTGTCTGGAATCAAATTACAGAAAACACCTTTCATTAGTTTTAATAAAGGACCCGGAATGGCTGAGAGGCACAAGAGATTTGTGCAAGAATCTCTTCAGAAACAATGAACTATGTATATTCTTCATCAGAAGTATACCTTAATAAGTAAGCACTAAGCGCAGAGCCTGTACAAACAGCGGAGAGACAGAGCACTACCGGTTTTGAGCTATTCAGCTCTCATCAGGTACCCTAGTCTCCCTACTGATGACTGGAATGCAAAACAAATCGTCAAAAAAAGCAATTGGAATAGTATAACATCAGTCTATTTATGACAGATTTATAACCAATAGCCCTCAAGGTTCTTATAATAATTTGACGATTGCAACGGGAATAGGACAATTTTAGTTCTGACTTTTACGTTTAACTCAGCCCGCATTCATATTACAATATAGTTTTATTAGGAATCATCATATAACATTAAGGATTAAGGTCTTTACCCACTAAGCGCGTCGCGACGAAACACGACGGAGCACCGACCGGCAAAAAGTTTTAGTTCTCACTATAAACGCGATGCGACAAAATTCCATGTGCTTTTATGGCTCTATATAAAGATATGTACAGAGCACGCAATTTCGAATAGTTTCGTCGCGTCGCGTTGCGTCGCGCTCAGTGGAAATAGGCTCATTGAAATAAATGTAATCACCGTTTTTCGGCACGTCGCTTCGCTTCGAGCTTGGTTAGCATAGGCCTTTAGTATTTCGACGATGAACTGTATACTGTAGACCAATAATTACACAGTGGGGTGTGAAGATTAAGAAACAAAACATAATTATTTAGATGAATAACTTTTCCGCCACAGGCCAAACCACTTAACTACAAAATTATTGTTGAGAAAAAAAGAAAAACTGACCTAAATTTTTCAAAAAATTAATGTGTAAAATAACGAGATAAGTTTATACATACAATGATTTTGATAATATAACTTATAAATATCAAATAAATACAGAACGTGATTCTGCCTTGGGGTTTCCTTGCTCTGGGTAAAGTTATATACATGATTATGCAACATGTGTTAATTACTAAATATTTCGTTTTTATTGTTTTATTTTATTTCGGGAGTCATACTCTTTCTGCATCGGGTTAATTATGGCCTAGATTCTTCCTGTGAATTTTTCAATCATAAAATTGTAATTGTTTGAAGTTTTCTAGCATGTGTAGAAATTCCTCTATTTTATTTAGAATAAATTAATCAATGAAAACTATAAGCAAGTTATTAGCAATAATCATAAACAAAAAATCATGTTATAATATTTATATTCGTCTCACTATATAGTGAATAATTATTGACTAGTGAGACGAATTATATTATAACAGACAACTTTTATAATTAGTAACAAAAGTTGTTTGGTTAACACGCTGCTTGACTAAGTCGTAACAAAGTCGTATAATATAAACAGTATATATACCAAACAATGTTTTGCATAAATCAATGGCGACATGCATCAGTGATTTCACCCGATAGTATCATACTAGAATATGTGGCGGTTTAGCATGTCGCTATAAGACTTTACAAACGCTTGTGTCCAACCACAGTTTGTTGATAAGTTATATCTACAATATTGTTAAGATGTATCTTCAAAAGCTGAAATCCGTCCGATTCATTTAAAGTGTTTTCGTGTGAGTAAAATTAATGAATTTCTTGCTAAAAAAGGGTTATATTTTCAGATGCTTTAGGAATTTGCGGACCCAACGTTTTCTAATTAAACATCCATACTTTGTATGCTTTTCACATTATAATATTTGTATCACAGTACCCTTGTGAAATTTATTTAGTTAAATATCTTAAATGCTTATACATATCACTGGTATAATGTAACATGTAATCTGGAATATTGAAGGTTTATCGATGCCTATCCATTAGTAAACTGAAATCTTCCTAAACTTGTGGATAGATCTATCTATAAGTCAAGTAACTGTATTATCAAAACTTGTATCAATTTTAGATCACCATATTAATATATACAACTATTTCACAATATATTATTATTGATATAGCCTACAAACACAATATCGATAACTTTTTTCAATTTAAAGATTTTATAAGTGATATTAAAATAGTTAAAATGTTAAAAACAGTAATTTTTCACTGTAGATAATGGGTTTTTTGGATAACTGGGAGTTTTACAGATTAAAAATTGAGGGAATCTTGATTGTGGTAGATGGTACAAATGTCTTTAAACATTTGGGTCGTATTTGAATGAAATTGATAGGCCTAAATGTTGGTTAATCGAAATAATTGGGATAGAGGAATTGGATCGTTTTGGAAGTATTTCTAGGTAATACTTGAAATACTTAAAATGCTTTATGTACATAATTAAATAAGGCAAGGCAAAAGAAACTCTTTTTATCAGAACAGTAACAAAATGTAATTCAATGTCATTTAGTGTAGTATATTTAATATATTTTATTGTTTTAAATAATTTTTTGCCTATATGATATTTTGGTTATCTCTATTTTATTTAAATTTATTTTCTAAATTACTGTACAATCCTTAACTCTCATCATCTACTATATGAACGTGAATTTATCTTCGCTTATATTTGGTTATAGTAGCTGCGTCTAAATCATATAGAGGAATAAAAAACAATAGTTTTGTTATTATTCTATTGTAAAAATGATCAACTGCCTTGGAGTTTAAAGTCGATAATTGCCAGCACATAAAATCGATAATTGCCAGCACATAAAATCGATATTTGCCAGCACATAACTCAATTACAGTTGTTATTACAATTATAGTATTGCTTTTTTTCTCTATCGCCTATGTCTGGTTTTTAATACAATCGAATTTGTCTGCACAACTATAATATAAGTTCACATATTTATAACATATATCAAGTTTCTATTTATTAGTACAACCTAGATGTTACGATAAATGCTATCTCCAATGACAACTACAGTAATACAATATTAAGTGTAATATAGTTAGAAGTATGGCACAAATAATTATTATTCTATATTTATGTTATAAAACGTATGGATTGAGACACAATTTTGTCCTCAAGAATAAACTTGCAATAACTCGTTATGTAGAAGCCAACCAGTATAATCCTGGCTATACATATACATAATAGTTGTAAAAATTGTCTAGATAAACTAAAAGATCGTGGGTTTGTAGAATAAACTTCATTGGTTAAACTTGGAATGGCAAATTTGTTAACCTTAATAATTCGCCGATCGTTTATGAAGAACGCCGTCGACTGTTTTACTTTACATTTAATTAGCTCAACTTCTTCAACCAGTGTGATGAATAGTCCAGTTCTGGTTCTGAACCTTTTAACTTAGGAAAGAATTTCACCATTTTCTCATTCTTTTCCGCCTTATTTGAACAGACCTCGCGCGCAATACTCTGATGGAGATTAAGCTGTCTAACGAAGACTTGACGCATGAAAAGGGGGATGACTCGGCTCTAGACTCTTTCATTGGTGACAAAGATCACTACAGGAGCCGGAAGGATGTCGATAGCAATGAGAGTTTCGACTTCGAGACCCTCCTAGGGTATCTGGGGGGATTTGGCCGTTTCCAGATATTCCAGTACACCCTGATGGCTCTAGTTCAGTACCTCGCCGGCTGCATTGTGTTCGAGATCATATTCCTGTCAGCGACGCCCGAGTTCGAATGTTCCACCCTCAATCCCGAGTGGAACGAGACTCGATTCGAGGCCAACGATGGTGTTCAGCAGGATGCCGGTCTGGCTGTGTGCCATGCCTACGATCGGAGCAATCTATCCGGCTGCTCACATTTAAACTTTAGTCAACAGTTTTACTCCAAGACTATAGTGACGGAGGTGAGTCTTACATTCTTATAATCGTGTAGCCTACTCGGTGTAGTTGGTGGAAGTTCGTGCGCTATTCATTTTCGTATCTAGGTATTTAGCTATATCGAATTAATAATAACAGCAGAATACTTATCGTGCACTATTCATTTTCGTATCTAGGTATTTAGCTATATCGAATTAATAATAACAGCAGAATACTGATCACGAAACTATGTATTTCAATACATGTAAGAAAAAGAAAAAGAAAAAGCAAAAGAAATATATAAAATAATAATATATATATATGTAGCATAAGTTGAGTTTAAGAATGTATATAAAAAGAGAGCAGTATTGTAAAAATAAATATGGCAAAATACAGTGCCTATAGAAAGAATACAGTGCCTATAGAAAGAATACAGTGCCTATAGAAAGTATTTATATTCAAGAATTACATTCAATCACATTCAATTACACATCCAAGAATCAGACGAAAGTAAACACAATAATTACAGGTCTAAAATGTGATAATTAAGACGGTAGATCACGCCTGTGGATAGAATATATATAGTTTTGAATTTTAACTTTAAATAATAGAATTGCATTTTAGTTAACTCTGATTAAATTAGTTGTCTTTATTTGGACACGTTATTAACACCTTATCTCATTTTAATAATGATTTTTAACTCTAAATTTGTATGTTTTTATATCTAACTCGAAAATAGTATATATATATAATACCGGGGAAGGCATTCTTCTCTAAAGTCGCAAAAAACAGTTATCAAATAAAATTCAAAACGATAAAAATTATTTAAGAAGATATTCTTTATTCTGTTTGAAAAGTATGTTAAACCTGATATGTTAATATTATCATAATCACAAGACATGTCAAATATATTAAACAATATTATTGTTTATGTCATAGTCAACACCCTAAATATGTCAGAACGCGTTGTGACTATATTGTACAGTCAATACCCGTTCAGCCGCATTTAAAAATAGTAAACATATTTGTAGTAACTTGCTACGCTAATAGCTTAATCTCAATTATATGCTTGTCAAAAATTGTAATATTGATTTTGATTAGTGCAAAGAATTACATCCAGTAATTCAAAGGTCAGAATTTGACCATAACTGACTAACTAACATAATCGACTAGTCACCCCACGTTTTCGCTTATTTCTGGTATTGACTGTAACATATTTATTATAATAAAGTAACGTAAAATATGTAATCGAGTTTTGAAAAGAAAAAATACAATCTTTTGATAATCTAATAAATCCAATAATTTATCGTAAAAGCTATTGACAACGGGATATAATGACACATCTCCTCACTTAGCTAGATAAAATATACATGTAGTTGAGTTGAAAATTACTTATTTTAGTTCGCGTCCATTTACAGCTAGATACAATAATATATAGAATTATTTGTTAAATTTAAACCAATAATTAGTTAGTATTAAATGTTATTTCCATTTACAGTAGTTTTATTTTATAATGACACAACTATTCCATCACTTTATTACAGCAGCACTTGACAATATTTTATTAGCAAAACTTGAAGTGGTGCCGCGTTTACTATTTAACATTTTTTCATGGTTTAATGTTTAATTTTTGAGAAAATAACTAAACCACAAAATGAAGGGATAACATGTTCAAGTCTATAACCCTTTATTTAAATTCCTATTATAGACAACTTTTGATATTGGCTTTAACCGGTTACTCTTCGTTTCAGTGGAACTTAGTCTGCAGTACACAGAAATACGTTACGACAGTGAAAACGCTGTTCTTTATTGGAAGGTTCATTGGTTCCGGAGTCTCTGGAATGTTATCCGACAGGTATTCTATTCAAACTCACAAAAGTATGGATTTATTTTATTGATATTTATTGTAAGTTTAACCACAGGTAATCTATTCAAACTCACAAAAGTATGGATTTATGTTATTGATATTTATTGTAAGTTTAACTCACATGCAATGTAGACCTCTAAAGCAAAGAAAAATCTACAATTTATTTTTTTACTATTAAATATCTTATTTGCATATAATATATTATATAATATAATATATATATTGCGTAAAATAATTAAAAATCAGTTAGTTAAATATACCAAGTTGTAGGTTTCTCAAAATTCCTACTATTTATATATAACGAAGTGTATATTCATGCGTATTTTTCATGAATAAAATGATTTAACTTCATTTAATACATTTTGGCAACTTGAATGTGAAAGATATACTACTAGCAAATACCTTCTTATTTATGTTTATTGTGTGCAGTTTAATAAGTCTATACAGACAGAAAAAATAATTCAGGTTGCATATTACCGTATACAATTGATATTAATGGATCATTTACAATACATTAATTGAAATATTTATCCGATTTTCCCACGAACGATTAATATATGCAATTGAGATTTTATTTTAGAATCATTTTTGTCGATTTTGACCAACATTATTGGTTCGTTAATTTTATGCTTCAGAAATGAATAATCTGTAATCAGTAAATATAATCTATAATCAGTTAAATAATCTGTATAATATATATTTGATTACATTATATTTAGTAGATATATTACTGACAACTACATTTTTCGATAAGTTTATAAAATATTTTTAACCATGCATAATATAAATAATTCAGATTATTTGCTACACAATAATTTACTAAAAATACTATTATTAAACAAAATTATTAATATTATTAACAATATTATTAAATAAAACATATTATGGACTAATTAACCGTTTGATCGTACGGAAGTATTTTTTTTGCTATTGATTTTTAACTAAATTTTATAATTGTTTCTTCAACATTGATGAAATTCAGATGAATTGCTATTTAAAGTAAAGCTAACCATCTATCTAAGTCATAAACTTACAGTACATCTTTAACAGAACCTAACTATGAATTTGTGTTTGTGATATAGGATTTTTAAAGAAAATCTGATTTTGAAAAACCATAATTTGAGGCTGTGATAATTAATTATGTAACTGTAAAATATATAGATATCAATGAAATAGTTGATACAGTCCATTATTATAAATATAGGCCCTCGTGTAAACAATAATTATAAATTCGCATAATTATTTATACAATATTACTGTGTGCAAAACTAATAAAGCAACATTTAAATTATACATATCGAATTATTAAATGTTATCATCAAACTATTCATCAAAATATTGCTATATTTTCCCAATAAATAAATAATTATAATATACTGAACATTTACCTTTTAAAATTACTGCCGTTAACTACTGCCGTTAACAGACAATTAGCCGTTAACAGACAATTTATTGTATCGATTTATATGGAATTTATTCGTTACATTTCTATACTGAAAAATGTCATAATCCATTGATGAATTTTGATAGTATTTAATTATTCTCAAATATAATTATTAAAATTATATTAAAATTACTAAATTAATCTATAGAATATATAATACGGAAATCTATAACATATATTGTAGAGGACATATTAGTCAAAGTATTGCTCCCCAATTACACAATGGTGCTCTATGTACTTCAGAATTGGACGCCATAAGAGTCTCGTGATATGCATCGGCGTAATAGTCCTCTCCGGAGCGATTATCCCCTTTGCACCTAACATCTACGTGTTTGCATTTGCATATTTCTTGCGTGGAGTGGGCCAAGGAGGGGTGTACGTAGTTAGCAGTGTACTGAGTAAGTCTTGCAGTAATTGTATGACCTCATAATCAGTTCAGCAGGAATTGTAAAATGTTTTAGTAAGTCCTGCAGCAATTTTGTGTTATCTTAGTAAGTTCTCTAGGCATATTTATGTTAAATATAATTGTGTAATTTGAAGGAATTATATTATATCTTTGTAAGTTTTTACAAAATATCATAAAATGATTTGGACATTTTTCAATAATCTTCTAAAAATATCTTAACATTTGTTGGCATATTCTTATATTAAATTAGACATTTTTGTAAGATTTTTAGAATAATATTTATTTTTATTTTTTATAGAAATCCATTTCTTATAAAGTTTTGAAAAAATATATAATAAGTAATACTTATACAAAAGATTATTAAGGTAAGCAGAGTTTTGTAAGAAAAAAATCTTGATTTGGAATTTTCAGGCGAATCTTAGAATAGCGGATTATACTTTAATATACATGTATAACACAATAACGAATTTAAATGTTTTGATATAGTTCGACGATTTCCACAATTAGAACTCATTTCACTAGTACATTTTGGAAGAATACTAATAAAGTTTTGAACTTATTTATTAAATGTTTATTAAATGGTATACGTAAGTAATATGTGTGTGGTGTATCTAATTCATCTAAAGATAGTAACAATACTCATCGACACGCCCCCTCCCATGAAACCAAAAACGAAACTTTTCCCGTTCAAACCAAAACCGAAACTGAGGAAATTGATTTTAAGTTTTCGCACAAAACTTTTTTTGAACATTTCAGCCAATTAAAATCAACTGACAGTTTTGTATAATGCTTTCTTTCCTACTCTGTCTCCTGTGAATATGTTGAAATAATAATAATAATGGCCAATCTATCTGTTTAATCTTGAAAAAATATATAAAAATGGTACTTAAATTATACTTAAATGATATTCTAATTAATGTTCTCTGTTAGTATTATGCTTATTATTCGAGTATACAATTAAATCATCGACCTTGTCTTAGTCGGAATCCCTAATGAAATCATCCTGATCTGACATTGTATGACTTCAATGCATCGTACTAGAAAAAATCATTAAATTAATTTCCCTGAATGAAGAGGTAGTTTTGACATCGATATCATGGGGCAGTTTTGGTTTCGGTTTCAGTGAAATAGGAGGGGCGGGCCGATGAATCATGTTTCTAATTGTTGACTACATATTTTCAGGATTATTATACATAGTAGGCCTATGCTTTGACAGATTCCAGTTAATTTTTGACATGATCAGTAGTTTTTTTATATACATATAAAAAAGAAATCATTCACTGGTACGATAATTTTATGTTTGAGATCGTTTAACAAAGCAATGTTTTTATTGTTTACATCAAAGCTCGTATTTAATAATTTAAACATATCTTTTGTTTGTTTGTTTGTTTCATTTTATATGAATACTTCAATTAAAATTAAATTATATTTATATTACAAGCACGAAAATTGATATTTTGAATCATTTATAGGCACTGAATGCTTGACACCCAAAAATCGGAAAATAGCCGGCGTTCTGTTCAATGTGATTTACATATTCGGTTTCTACACAATCACGGGAATTTCGTACGCAGTGCGCGACTGGCGCTATATTGTGGGAATTGTTACATGTCCCGCGGTTGTTATGATGACCTATATTTGGTAAGAATTGTTATAAACATAGAAAATTTATTTTTAACCACTCCAGCCCGGGATTACAAACGGCACTGTGAAAACAATACAGAGAAAATGTTGTATATTATGATAAATGCTAAAATTTATTGTGACCTGCGCGTCTCTGTATTGATCACCGACAATTTCTTATATTTATAGTTTACGCATGAAAATATGGTCATTAAAATAAGTTGACGTTTGTAATATCAACGTTTACTGTGTTATTTATAAGATGTGCATATAACAATCTCATTTAAACGATTAAATCTTTTTTAAATTAAACATTTAAATGTCTAGGTATGTTATAAAACGAATAATGTTGATACGTGCAGAAATAAAATTATCCATTATAAAAGCAGAAATTTATTTTTATTGCCGAACGTCTTGTTCAATGAAACAAACAAACCACTGGCTCTGAATTCTAAGTAAAAATTCACCATTAAAAAATGAGAAAATCAACAAAATAAACAAGTGCTTTTATTTAACTAAGAGTTTTGAATACAACTCATCATTATAGAAACATCAAAAGTTATACTTGTTTTTAAATGAACCTTTCGGGTACAAATCTTCGTTATTATCGAAACATGAAGTCAATATGAAGTCGGACATTTATTAATTTTTAAGTGCAACCTCAGAAAATATAGACATTTATGTATATGTAAAAGTTATAATTATCACATTTTAGTGATTTTTAAAAACAAAATCTGGTTATTGAAATATGGGGTGCTGTGAGGGGTTTTTACATGTAAGTCTTTAGCCAATACAGTATATAATAAAAAATTCTTAGCACTTCAAAATCAAAAAGGGTCTAATGGACCCCCCTCAGTAAATGAAGGGTTAAGGGTCCAGTGAAACTTGAGTTCATTATCTGAAAGGCCATTCATTACTTTATCTAATGGTGTGATATTTGTGGAATTTAGGTGTTAATTCGATTTCTTTCTCAGAGCATTAAGAGCACTTGTCTCAGGGTATTTATCTACAAGACAGTTAAGAGTGAACCACTCAAATGTTGTTATCAGTATATAGTTAAATGAACTTTGTTGTCAATTTGAGAACAGATATTTCAATTATTTTGTCGTATATATTTGTATACGTAACGTTTTGCACAATTTATGTTAGGTTTATCTTTAAAAAAATGATCTAAAACGTTTAAATTACTAATATGAACTTGTAATTATTATGTATAGTACACATTATTTTTAGAATATTGTATTCTTTTTAACGTTTGCAATACAGATATATTTATATTTTTAAAATCAATAAAATTGCACTTATATCGGTAAACATTATTTTATCCGTTTTTGCTTCACATTTTGTAATATCTGCGAATAGCGAATTGGTCGTATAGAACAAGATGAGTAAATATGTCTATCTATATACCGTGTGTACTAACTATTTTAAATAAAATCTTTGAAATATAGATTAATTGTACGACTGCTGTTAACTTCCAACGCACAGGGTGGTTGTAGAATCTCCTCGGTGGCTTATAAGTCAGGGGAAAATAGACGAAGTCATCGCCATGTGTCGGAAGATATCCCGTTTCAACCGTATCAACAATTCTGAGGAAATGTACGAAGCGATTCGAAACCGGAGAGCCTGTATCGAAGGCTCTCCCGATGCGGAGAGGAAGGACCATGATGCCAAGGATACTCGCGGCCTGTGTGGGTTCTGGCACGTGGCCTGCCAAAACCTCTTTATGTTTTCAATATGCTGTATCGTCTGGGCCACTACGTGAGTCAATTAGTAACTATATATATATATATACAATATATTAGAAGAGTGATTGTTTGCCAAAATAATTACCTAAATTTACCTCATCCCAACACGCCCGCATTATTAAATACGTCGACGACACTAGCCTGTGCATCCCTATCTTCAAACACAGCAACAATCAAACCGTCAGAGACGAGCACACAAATATGCTTAATTGGTCTACAGATCATGGTCTCCGTATCAACATAAAAAAGAGCTGCACTCTCCTTGTCTCTAAATGTAACAACTTGCTACCAATAACTCTTCCTGGTATTCCCATAGTCAACGAAACAAAATTCCTCGGCGTTATCATTAATAACCGCATGAAGTGGGATTCGCACATCGATCACGTCATCAAGATAGCCTCTAAACGCTCCTACGCTCTACGCATCCTGAAGCCAATTCTTTCAAGGAAAAACTTAAAAATTGCCTATAAATCCTTGGTGCGCAGTCTGCTCGAATACGCCTCGCCGGCATTTGGTGATCTACAGTTCCATCTCTCCGCTTCTCTTGAGAAAACACAAAAGAGATTCCACCGACTAATTTGCCAACTCACTTTAGACCAAGAAACGTGTAATTGTGAGGATTTTCCTGCGCTGGCATCCAGGCGTAAAAAGGCCGGCTTACGTCTCTTCACTCAAGCTGCTCTCAATAACGATCACGTCCTCTTCCAGTACATACCCAAACGCTCGACTCACCGCCCCGACTGCTTCATTCAGCCCCCTTCCCACTCGACAAGATACAGGAACTCCTTCTTCCCTTACAATACCATTCAAAATAACAATACTATTATCACTTAACTGTCTATTCTATACTATCTTACTAATCTAGCTAAACTATCTAAATTTGTAACTAAACTCGTACCTTGCTTCTCATTATGGTACTTCATGCTTGTTTGTTTAAAAATATACAATTATTATTATTATTATTATTATTATTATTATCTTTACATTCTATTCTATTTTTCAACACTACAATTTTTTTTTAAATAATGAAGAATTAATAATTATCAAAGCGACACCAATCAACATTTAATATTATTAAATTAATTGCAAATTTAAAAAAATCAAAATCATCCTCAAGATAAAAAAATGCGATTTCTGTTATATTTGATTATATTATATTATTTGGGTACTAAATAATTAAATAATATTAGTTTACGCATTTACTTTTCATATATAGATATCAGATATAGAACATTCTATTATATTAAATTGTATATTAAAAACATTTAGGACTAATTTGTGAGTTAATTTGTTAATTAAATTTACGTATACTTAAATTTAATTAACAAATTAACTCACAAATTAACTATAGTTATCCTTTTTTCAGATGTTAGATGGCTCTGAATCACCCTGTGTGCTGAAAATTATTGTCGAGTCCGCACAAGCACAGCCAATCACAGTGTCCCTGCCTAACCTTGTTAATTGGGTGACTAACACATTTCCTAATATAATTGAGAGAGTACGGGAAAATGCCAGCACACTGTACTGCGATCGTCACGAATCAAAAATTGTTTTCAACGAAGAGGATATCTTCATCGCTCTTGGATGTTGCCATGGTAATGAGCAGGACGCTGCCTTAAAAGCTTGTGAGACCTATCACGAATGTGTACGTGTTTGCTCCCGGATTCTTAATTTTTACATATATTTAGCCGAAATTAATAATTTCAGGAGAACATGTTATATTTAACCGACATTATCTGTCACCAATAAGGTAATAAATAAATATATAAATAAATAATATATTTTGCGTAGGATTTCCCAACATGACTTTAGCTAGGTTATGCGAATGACTAACGATCCTTAATAGATACTCGTCTGAAGTATAAATTAATCTCTTCTTTTTACTGTAAGTGAGCATTCGACATCATTAGTACTTAACAAAGATGCC
>JAUZND010058587.1:0-18493 GCA_034780555.1 Coelogynopora nodosa
GATTGTAATGGAGGAATTACATCCTATTACTCTCTCACACCCTACCCCCACCCCCCACCCAAGTCTAACCTTGTTAATGGTGCGCTGGTGGCCGCCGCCAGCGGAAGTAACGAGCTGCAGCACTGGGTCGGCCATGTCTTGCTGATAGAGCTCCATCAGCTCCTCCAGCTCCTTGGAGGTATCGATCCGGTGGGCGGCCAACAGCTGGCTCTGCTGCACTATGATCTCCTCGCAGAGCTGCCGGTGGTTGCGGAATTGGGTGATGACGAGGTCGCGCCGCCGGATGTCGTGCTCCTTGAGCAGTGACTTGGTCTGCATCTCCGTGTTCTCGATCTCGAGCTCGTGCACCTTGCAGAGGAGACTCAGGATCTCCTTGTGTTCCTCTGTTGTGATCTTCCGCGGGAGAGTCTGTGTGCGTGTCGGAGTCGAGAAAGAGTGAGAGAGAAAGAGAGATAAAGAAAGAGTGGGAGAAACAGAGAGAGAAAAGTCAGAAAGAGACAAAGGAGAGTTAGAGAGAGAGAGAGAGAAATTCGAGAGTTTGCAGTGAAAATGAGGAGCCCGTTATAAAAATGTTAAGCCAATATCGCTGTAAAAATGTTAATAATATATTTCATAGCATAGTAAATTATATAATAATATATATAAAAGAGAGTAACGCGTAAAAATGGACTGTACAACAATACTCTAAATACCTTTATTAAAACAATTTGTTAAATTTTAATTCAATATTTTACATTAATATTGGTTTCAAATTCCCATAACTTTTATTGTTCTTTCAGAAACAAATAAGTGACCTGCTCACGTTGCAACAAAATGTAAAATAAAATCATTAAAAAACAGCACGTTTTATTTTTTTTAATTTGAAAGAATTTAAAAATGGAACAATGCCATTAATAAAATATTCTATTTTTTAAATACATAAATTGAGTTCGTGATAATAGTTATAACAAAGAGAAAAAGAAGCAACAAGTTTTCCGCTTCTAGTGTTTAGGGCCAATGGGATTTAGGGTAATAAATTTACTTATGTGATAATATTTCCGACTACGTTAATTTATAAAATAATAAAGTGATAAATAATAAAAGCAATAAATAACAACAGTTGGAAAGCAGTTAAGGGACCACCTATATAGCATTGTTTGTACAAATAACTTACATCCTCCAATTTCTTGGTTTTATTCCTGCTCAGGTTGAGCTCTCGCTCTAAATGGAACTTAAGTTTCTCAGCCCGGACCTGTTCTTCAGTAAGAGTTTGCAGTTCTAGTTTTGCACTGGCCACATCTTCAGGGACTTCATCTGAAGGAGTTTGATGGATGTATGAGAAACCCAAAGATACGCAATGGATTTTGTAACCGACATACAAATATTTCGAAATAATTAAAAAAATCGTTTAACCCTTCGTACGTGGAGGGGGGTATGGCAATTTTTTGTCAAAGAAATTAAGTTTTTAATTGAACTATATAATGTATGACCCTGAATTTTTACTCAGTGGCTAAAATACTTTTATCTAACTAAAACATCTGGCATATACAATATCGAATATTTTTACATACCAAAAAATGGTGTTATTATCGAAATATTTTAAACCCCCCTGGGTTTTCATACTTACTTGCAGATGATATTAGGAGCTAAAACTTACACCATTAATAGAAAAAATGAGTTTATCGTAAATTATATACAAATAACTTGAATAATGAAATTATTTATTAAAATAAAGAGTAATTTAAAATAATACTCATATAGCATTTATACTACTTGTAGCTTATTTATATAAGTAGTATAAATATTAAATGTACCAAACAAGTATAGATCTTTTAATCTAGAATCATATGAAAAAAGAATCAAGTCAAATGGTTGCATTAATCAAAAATTATAGCATATATAGGTCAATATATAGCATATATGGTAATTTTTCTATAGTTTTCCTAACTAGAGTTTATTACGTAATCAGGTCATAAAAATTATACAAATTTATTAATTTTTTTGAAAATAAAAATAGCTCGACAAGTCTTTAGAAGGTATCTGTATACCAAATTTCAGTTTATTCGGATGATAGTACATTGGTTTTTCCAGGGGTGGTGGTAAAATACACCCCTCCACGTAGAAAACCCTATAAAATATGTCCACGTACGAAGGGTTAATTAGAAGGTCAAATTATGATTCTATATAGTTGACATTTAGCCAGTTCTTGTAAATTTAAACTCAATCAGATGTAAACTTTTGTACAACAGATTATGAAATAAAATGTGTGAAGTTTTTAAATCTTCCCCTTTTGGCCGTTAACATGTTAATGGATCGATAGTTATACACCTGATCATTAAACAAATAAAATTTATAATAAATGTTTCTTCACATTAAATTAAAGAAAATAGATACATTACAATATAGCGCATAAGAGTCGAGTGTATAGAATACCGGGTGAATCTTCCGATTTTGTTTCCTCGCCTTTTTCATCTTGTCGGTTCCCACGAAGCATTTTCTCCGATTCCCATCTATCATAACAATAATGAATGTGGTAGTGTAAATAATATATTACGATAAAACAATGCACATCTCTAATGGTGAAAGCTCACTTGTTAAATAATTAATGACACAGAAATAAAGTGGACCTATATTGCAATTATTTCCACAATGGAAGCTACACTCTAACTATTTTTTTTAGAAAAGTAGAACTATTTTAATTGCTGCCTATATATATAATGAGACTCACAAGCACCTACAGAAAATAAAAAAATCGTGTACAATGCAAGAACTTAATGTTAATACAACCACCGCAAGGATCGATCATTATGGTTTTATCGTAAGAGAGTTGAAAATATATAATTCATTACAATGTAGAGTGCATACACGTTAATCGCTTATCGATATAATACAAGATTATTTCCCACTCTATGCTATTTATAACAGGGCCACAACCAAAGGTGCTTATTTTGTAAACGAGCTTGTTTGAATATCCGATTAACATACTATAACGATATTTTTGTACAAGTAAAACAAGTTGAAATATTGATCTAGGCCTGTTTGTATATAAAGATCCGATTCCAAAAAACTATAATTTTATTATCAATCGCAAATAAACGATGATTTCTATTTAAAAATAAAAGTTACATTTTTGTCTTAAAATGACCAATTGATTGGTGTAAGATGGTTAAACATGCTCACCAAATTAAAATAATACCAATTTGAACGATATTTTCCCATTTAATATATTATAACAACGAAAACAGTTAAGTATTTTCAAATAAGGAATAAAGAGATTATGTTCAACAAATAAAAAGAGAGAAATCAGTTAACATTAGTTACCAGTGCTCTGTTTGAGAAATGTTGAGCATGCAATTAGCTACAATAACTTGATACAAAATATGATAAATCAACAACAAAAAATGGTAGAATACTCAGTCAATAAATAAATGAACATAATCAATATATGTCAAACTTGAAACTAATAGTACAACTTTTTCTATCAAAAAGACTTATTCATAGAAGATAAAAATATTAATTAGACAGTAATAAGCTTATATCAAATAGATTTTTAACATCGTTTAAGTATAAATGTAAATGTTTTAAATTAAAATTATTTTTAATAAATTAAATTTTAAACAAAACAGGTGAATATAAAAATACATATATAACATATTTCCTAAAAGATACTGTACTTTTCAGGTGGTAATGATATAGGTAAAACACAAAAACACAGAAAATTACATAATGAATTACATTAAAAATGCAGATAATCAATTTTGTAAAAAATTATGAAAATGTATCGTACACAACTACATAAAATGTAATAACATAGGTATTTTCATAAGTGAATATAAAATAAATAATTAAAAATTGAAATATATATATATTCAGTCTTATTAAAAGTGCACCGATTTTCATTACGTACAATGTATTTCCAATTTTCGAAAAAAATCAAATGTCACCCTTTTTTAGTGTCTCGAAAATACGATGCTTTTATTTTCATATTGAATTAGACTGGTTTAAATAAAATAAACCCATTTAAATAAATATACAGATTTTAACATTTAAAACATTAAACGTTACTTACTCCGAAATGACAAGAGAGCAGCGAGCAACGTCAAGCATTATTTCCATCAGGCTGTTGGTTAGATCCATAACGTTCTTCCTGGAATTGGAATTTTGAATTGTCACAATCATACACCACATAAATAAATAAATTTACTGTTGTTATAAACAAACTGTAAAGTAAACTATACATTGAAATAACAACACCTACACAGTATCAGTCGCAGAATATGGTTTCACATAATATATAATAGTCTAAAGAATTGAATTGAGAATAAATCATCGTACAGAATAAATTCTTGTAACGTTTCCCGTTTTCTAATAAACGTGATTTCAAATATTGAATGTGTTCGGCGTGAATTTAAGAAATACATAAACAACTAATCCCTGGCTAAACTAATAATGTCTATTTAACTAGGACTTTTCTAATAATTTCTGTTTTGATTCCACAAATAATAACAATAACTTTTTACAGGTCTGTGACGTCTAATACGTCATAAAACTTTAATTGAATGTAAAAAATATAAAATACATCATAACTCGACTGTTCAGTTAACTAGTTTTCGGGAAACTTAATTCATTGGGACTGAAATTATTAATATTATTAATAACTTTTGAAACAAGCCGCTTATTAAATGAGACAACAACCACGTGCAGAGCACTAAAACTACGGATTAAATATAATAAAATTTCAACAAATAATAGTTATAATTAAACTCTGATTGTTTTGTTTCTTCAATTTAATAATAAAATCGTGAAATTTAAAAATATTAATCGTGTTTAATTTTTAACACTTACTTTAAATTATTTGGTTAACATTTGCAGTACCACACAGAGCTTTGTTGTCTTATAATGGCAACTATTTTGAAGTTAGTGAATCTGTTATAATTAAATTGACTGATTTTTCTCACCGTAACTCCATTTGTTCATGAAAGGAGCTCAAAAGTTGCTCCTTAAGTACATTCAGTTCCGTACGTTCTGCCTCGGCATGTTTGTCTACAAGTAGAAATATTAACCACAGTAGCTGCTGTATATTATATCATAATTATGCCGAATAATAATATTATGGATACCAAAAAATTAGTGCACACTCACTGTGGGTTCTATCTGAGATAAGACTCGCGTCTTGAAGCTTATTGCGCAGGCGGAATATCTCATGACGAAGCTCCGAAATGATGCTCGTGTATTGGGCGATGTGCATGTTGACGTCGACTACGTTGCGACGCACCTGATACAGATGAGGCCAGTACACTTAGTGGTGTGAATAATACTCTACCGTGAGTTTTCTATTTGTGTCTCGACAATTACAGACACGATTCATAAAATGGCCACTAGTAATCGACATGCAAGGTTATTAACCATCTATAAGTTACCAAAATATGATAATTCCAAGGTGTCTCTAAATCTAAAATTGAAGTGTAGGGAATATATTATCACAAATATTCGAACATCTATTAAACGTCCATACTATACTTTCTCAACACCAGAAATCCTACTAACGACAGTAAAATCTAAATATCACTACTTATTACTACTTTAATATTAACAATATCCTCATTTGTTTCTTTTTTACATCATCTATACTAGAGGGAATTTTAATGATTGAAGATTTCTAATACATTTAGTAACAACTGCTATAATAGCGATGCTATCATCTCTGCTATATCTGCTATCATCCTCTGGCAACATTTTATCCAATCTTCTTGTTTGTAAAACTGTAAAACCCGTCAGACTATCATAACAGAGAACTTTCAAATATAAAGAGTTTGTAAAATAGTTTCATGATAAATATTACATGACCTATATTAATCAGTGTGAGCTAAACTTTAATGTTTTTGAATGTTTAGTAAATAGGCCATAAATGTTTGTACAGGATGTTTCCTATACTTCTGGCTTACATCCTTTTTGACGACACACCAGTTGAGGACGACTCACAACAGAGCCTACCTTTGTCTTGATGTGTTTAGCCCTATCGGCGTACACGAGCGTGTTCCTCGACTCCTCGAAGTGGAAGCTGGCGGGACTGATGTGTGCAATCATCACCGTCTTACAGTTTCCGCTCAGAGTGTCCTTGAGAAGTCGGGTCAACTTGCTGTCACGATAGTTGACGTAGCGCCGGCCGTTGGGGTCCGCTGCGCACACACATACACACACACACATACAATACACTTTGCTATAATATATTGTTGTCGTTGTGTTTTCAGCTGTTCAAGATATTCCTACTAAGAATAAAATGTACAATGTGTTAGTAAGTTTATAAAAAGTTTTTAAAAAAATGATTCTGTACTATTTTGAGCAGTGTTCAATATTATATAAGATAGAATCGAAACATAGGCTATATATTATGAATATCGAAATTTAAAAAAAAATTACACTTATTAATAAAAGTGCTGAATTAAAAAGTGCTGACCAAAATAAGCCTAATATCATAAGAAATGGGGACGGAGACATCCTACTATGGAGAATAAACCAGAGATGCAATTCAGAACTATTACATGGAATGTTGAAATGAAGTTTTAACAAAAATTATATCAGTATAAATGATATTTCAGACATGGAATTATATATTTTAGAATTCTAAAACTTCTCTAAAGGTTTTCAATTTATTCGCAAAATTTGTTGGGTATCAATTTGAAATATTACCACTCTAGATTATCATACTACATGTAAAGCAAGACGCAAATACAGCTATAAATCCCCAGAACAGTCGTCAGCAACATTACCAAACACAACTATAGCTCACGGAACACACACACAAAACATGACACCTTCAGCAGCCGCACCTAAACTAAAGAGCTCTCTCTCTCTCTGCCATTTATATAAACAGCAGCTTTTTTACTAAATCATCAACTCTTACCGAGCGCATTGATACAGTTGCCAAGGGCCAGCAGTGACCGGTTGATGTGGGCCCCCTCGAGCATCCGCTTGCCCCGGTTCATGGTGTTGGCCGCCCGCTCACTCCCCGCCAGGTCGATGAGGAACAGCTTGCCCACGCGGACCTCCTCGTTGACATCGCGCACCCGGGAGCGCTGGCGCACCGTGACCTGAAGGACGGCGTGGGACCGGCTGCTCGTCTGGTTCGCGGCCGTCGGCTCGGTCGTGCGCATCAGGTTGCCCCGCGTCAGCAGCTCCATCACCTGTGACACACAAACACAGGCGATGGTGTGGGTAGCCAATGAACTTATCTAGATGTGCAATAATAGGATGGCCCTGTAATAACCCCGATATAGATGGGAAATGATTGTGTGCTGCTTTTAGCAATAAACGCTAGAAATACATTGTTAGGTGCGCAGATGAACGTACACTAGATAATTAAATTTTGAGATTACAAAAATTATATTAATTTTTGATAAAAACATTTCTTTCTTGAATTTCATTCATAACAACTTTTTCATAAGGCACGAGATCAAATAAAAATATATTTGTGCAAATTCGTTTTATAAAAAATGTAGCTGAAGCAAACAATGTCAATGTAAAAGATATATAAGAAAACAATATATATATATATACATAAAAGATATATATTTATTTCTTCAAATTATAACAGAACTTAGAAATAAGCAACAGAAATCCACAAAAGTATACCGTTTTAATTTTATTTGGATACTCATTTTTTGTTATAATTGAAATTTGTTTCGAAATATCGATTGTTCAGAGTAAACGGTTTTTCACATATATTTATTTTGTAAATTGTAAAGATCACTTGAAACATAGTGAAATAAGCATAATAGTATTTTTAGCACACTGTATTGTATTAGTTAAATTTTCACCAGCGCAAGATGTTAAAAGAAGGTTCATTGTTCAATGAATCAAAATGTGTGAATTCATGTCTCTATCTACGTTATTTAGTCCCAACCATAGAGCTATCGACTCCTTTTTTAAATTTCTGGTGTCTACTGTCTACTTCCGTATAGTAATTTTAAATTATTAATGCTTAATTATTATAAAATTATGGTAATCATTTTTAATTGACTTTTTCTTCTTTTGCTAAAATGATCTTCCTACTACTTTTGTTTAATTCGTCTTTATCTGTCTATTAACATTTACGAAAATGCCTATCTCGTTCAATTTTGTCCATTTCTCAAAGTGCCTATTAAAAAGGTACTAAATTTAATCTGTATATTAAGCAATAATACAACAATATTTATTAAAGTTTGTGATCAATTAGATAAAACTGCTCTGTTGATTGGCTGCATTTATTCGTGTATTTATTAGGTTTTCAGTGCATGCTTAGCTTACAAATTCTGATGATTAAGATGCTGCAGTTGACTGATTTCCAATTTTAAGTTATTGTGTGATATTCAAGCAGGAAAACCAGAATTCCTTGTATAATGGATAACACGGCATCAATTATCTGTAGTTGATTAATCTCAAAAGAAAAGTATCTTCTGCTGCTAAAAATACGTAATCTGCACAGAGAAACCACTAGATTTTTTATTGAACAATTAATTAACTTTTTATCTAATTATTTTATGTGACTAAAAAATGTCACTATGTTATTATTGAATAATATAAATGTTCAAACTTGTCACATGGTACATAAATAATATTTAAAACTACATTATATATAAACTTAAGTTCAATGTAATGACAAAACGAATTATATTTATACTAAGAAAAATAAATGAATTCTATATAAGGAAATACGAGTATTAAAATTGTAAAAATTTTCCTTTTGTGATGGCTTACACTAGCAGAAAACAAATTAAAAATAAATAATCAGAAATAAAATTGCTGTAGGCTAGATGCTTAATAATAATGTGATCACGTATAAGCAAAAACAACCAATCTATTTATTGCATTGCTAACATTTAGCAAATATTTACCTGGGTAGGCATGACAACGACATGAACGAGGAGAAGAAAAGAGAAAACCACTCACATGAACGTCTCTTTTAGACAAGAAGAAATTAAAATGATCACACGTTACGTATCCCGTTTATAGTAATGCATGTATACTACGCGTTTAACAACAGTAAGCATAAAATGTAATCAATAAGTGGATAGGAAATCGACAAACAAGACATTATAAAATAATAATAGTAAAGTAAGTAATGTTTTCAGTGCATCAAATGATCATCAAATATCCAGATAAAACCACGTTCGGTTGATTCGCTGGCAGTACATTTAAAGGGGAAAATATTGGTTGAGTGGCACATATTGAAATGTATTTGCATAACTGATGTGAAGCGTTTTAGGTAAAAAGAATTCCTTACATCAGTATAATGTATGGCTCCATAAGGATCATATAAATCCAGTATGAGGATGTTGCAATCATTTTTTTAAATAAAACTAAAAACGAAAAGTATAATTATATAATTAAAATAATAATAATAAGACTGCTACGTAAAACTTTTAAAACAACCGTTATCTCTTTTTAATTTGAACAAAAAAAAGGAAAAACAATTTGCTAATTTGAATATAATAGCTACTTGTATATTTACTTGAAAATTCAAAAGTGATCAAAACGATATAAAATCCATACAACAAAAAAAGACAATTATTATATCATTAAATATATTTTTCAAAACATAAAATAACAAAATACAGATGACATAAATTAATATCAGAACCGTCACAACTATTTGTCGTTGTATACTTTAGGGAATTAATCTTTAACCAAAAGGACTATTCTTATCTATGTCGATATTATATCTTTTTCAGTACTAATTGAACCAATAATTATATATTGCTTTTACATAGTATTACATGGAATTGTCAAAATTATTGGAAATAATTGTTTTTATAAATGACACAAAACAATCACTTATGGAAAACGTCATAATGTAAAAGATCCGATTTAACCATTTTTTACAAAAATAATTACAAAAAAAGAGCATGTCATTATCTGTAAAAGGTTTTGCGGATAATAGATGTACCTGAAAACATTTTAAAAATAACCCCAAATTATGCATGGTGTATATGGTTCAATTAACCAATAAAAATACATTTGAAAGTTTAGATAATTTACCTTCTACAGTCATGGCTGCATAAACGCATAACTTGAAAACTCCTTCAATCATCCAAACGCTGGATGATCTGGTGTATGAAGGGACACACAGGACAGGAAGCAACAACTCACAATGGTCAAAGGTTGAGCCGAAAAACTATAGAAGGCTACAAAGTAACTCTAATAGTACATTGTAGTGTATTCACCCTGTCTCACTTCCCTGAGCAATTCCTTCCTGTATCTAGCATTGGCGTATATATAATGCTTAATGAAATCGGACGCAGTATACAGATCTGCGGTTTTAATCAGGGACGTACATAGCCTTCATGAGTATAGTGAAAGGTTACAAAATTAAAAAGTAATGGAAAAAGAAGTTTCCGGCGAAGTATATTACAACCTTTTGACGTTATTGTTCCGTGGTACTCATATGAACTATATTTAGAGCAATATTTATTAACGTATCCGTCTTCAGAAAACAATAATCGACTTCAAATAAAGCGGAGTATATAGTCACGCAACGTTTGATGATAAAAATGGATAGAGTTTGCACCCTAGACAAGGAAATCTATTATAGAGCACAAATATTGCAAACATAAAAAGCGGAGCTGAGCTTAACAGTTTAAAATGTATTCATTTTTTAAATGGTAGATAAAATCTTACCCCACAAACAATAATACTCAAATTTTCAACACCATATTTGATACATCTTCTCAAAAGAATAGGATAAATTAGGACATTTATGAAGGACTATTGTTATAAATAAAACCATATTTAATAGTTTTTGCTTTATGATATAACTAACAATGTGTGTATTATTCGGAATGATGCCTTGAAAATAGTTATGATTATTGCAATTTTTATAGTACATATAAAAATTGTAATATGTTTAATTTATTACATTACTTATTAAGTAAAGACATAAATACATTTCTGACGAGAAACTTTCAAAAAAGGATAATTGACCGGGTACATAATATTATATGCAGTCTAGAATTATTCTAGTTTGTATATATTATTTATTTATAATACGATTATTAGAATCTTTTTATTATATATTATTGGTGCTAGCTATATGGGTTACTATAAATACCTTTTCAGCAAATTTGTCAAACACGTTTGACAGTGCAGTTCACATCAAGAAGCGATTGAAGCTACTTTTTTATTCCAAAAACGCGAGTACGAAAATTTGACTTTCTGTTTGTTTTCTCATAACCCTTTGATTTTAATTGCTACCTTACAATAGTAGGGTTACCTGTAGCCTAGATTATGTAAAATGAAGTATTATTAATATCAGTTATAACCCCCTGTAATGATTTTAAATTTAAATTATATATTGATTTGCAGTATAGATCAGCATATTATTATTGCATTCTATTTATAATGGATTATAATTTTAACATTAAACATTTATTTTCACTTACTGTATCTATAATAATATATTGTCTTGTATAAAGATCAATTTAATTATTACGCAATATATAAATTTATAACTTCTCTATATAAATGTTGTGTTACATATTTCTCCATGAAACCTGAGAATGTTAAGTATCCATATTTTAGTGTTACTGTTTTGTTCGGTTGAAAATTAAAAACTTCATACTTTTATTATAGAACATTATTCACTTACCTTTCACAAGGCAAAAAAACATTTTACAAAATTTCGAGTACTGTTTACTTCACCCTTACAATTACATACAACGCTTTTCACATGGGACTAAAATCCATATACAAAATGGTCCCTATACTTCAAACAACAGCAGAGCAGTATAGGCCCATCGACTGACCTCTTCGGTAGAGTCAGCCTGCGCCTCCGACAGCCCCGACACCTGCACCCCCTTGGCATCCTCTCGCAGCTCCAGATAGCCGGTCGACGGGTTCAGCAGGTCCCGGATCATCTCGTTGTAGATCTCCAGGTAGGACATGGCCACACGGTAGGTGTGCTCCTCCGAGGACTGCTTCATCTCGTAGAAGAGGTCCTTCATCGTCCGATACATGACGCCCGGGTCCTCGTCGGTGCCGAGCATTGTGTGCGTCTTACCTGCGCCTGCACGCATTGGCGTACACACAGAAGTGACAAGCACAGAGTAATATAACTTCCATGATATATGGAGTATTTGTATTGAAACATTGATCCGCGTTGTTGTCCATCATTTAAAAAAAAATCATTTTCGATGCTCATGTCTAACTTGAAATCCATTAATCAGCAGAAATTGTCTGAATGCTTTTTTAATAACTTATGGAATTTAAATAAAAAATTCTATCGCTAAAGATTATGATTAATTGATTAAAATTATTTTTAACTGCCTGAACATTAATTTAATTATGCTGAAATTGCTATATCATTTTATATAATTTACGATGAATATCTATAAAATTAAGCAAATAATTTTTTGTTATTTTTGTAGATTATTATATAAAATATTAAAAGAGGTTTCCGGGTAACTGAAAGCGTATTCTATTTCATCCATTTAATTCGGTATTAGAAATTATACTAGACATAACAAATTTGATACCAGTTTTAGTATTAACAGCCGATATCAAATTTAAATTAAAATCAACTTTAAAATGTACACTGATACTTTCAATGAGGCTGTATTAAAAATACATATATATATATATATTGATATAGCATTATATTGCTAAAACTTAAATATAGTAAAACTACCAGTCATAATATAATACAAAGGCAGCTAATAGGATAAACCAAAATGTGTTATTTAAAAATCAATACATCAGAAAATATGGAACTTTATTTACTTTCTACAAAAAGTAAAAATGAAATAGGTTTCATAAATAGCACAAATCCTATAATGCAGAGCTCTATTAGAAATTAAACACAGTATACGGAAACTGCTAGTCAAAGGTTGTTAGGCGTTGTTAAGGAAAACAAGTAGGAAGTGATTGATGTGCATAGGTTAACTACTCCTTGGATAGCCTATATGAATTCCATCCTGTTTCCAATGTGAAATTCTCGTCTGTCAATTTTGTGGTAAAAGGTAAATTAAACATAGCTTTTAGCGGGTCCCTTCGACAGCATGAAAATTTCAATACTATATTAATATAATATAACTTGCAACTTAATGCAGAAAGAAGGAGACAATATTGAAAGCAGTATGGAGTAAGTATATAAAGAGCTAAAAGTACAACTGTAAATATGGCAAATAATTCAGTATTATTGAAACTTTCTCAAAACAGTTAAATTGTTATCATGTGTATCAATAACTAAATTAATTTTTAATAATTTATAACAATACATTTTCTTTTCAATACTTAAAAAAGATTCATCCATTGAAGGCCTATTTGAATAAATTACTACAATAAAAAAGGTTATTGTAATAAATAAACCTAATACAAGAAGATAAGAATAATACAAAACCATTTCAAAAAATACCTACAACGTTACACGCAATATTATTTCTCATTGAATATTATAACTCATTTTATGAACTAAATAATTGAACTAATAATGGATGAAAATATAATGTTTACTAAAATATAAGTTTTTTATCAAAAAATCTTCTGGGAAATTATTTTAAAAAAATCATTAACGATGACTACATATCGCAGATAACAAAGTTTTTATACCTGTAGCTCCGTATGCAAAGACAGTAGCATTGTAGCCTTGAATAACATTCTCAATTAGAAATCGTGTTGTACACTGATAAACATCATCCTGAAATAAAGCGACAATAACATGGGAGATCACTGTTGTAAAATATAGTCGATATTTAAAATTTGTAAAAAATATAGTAAATATAAAATAAATAGTAAAATATAGTAAATATTATGATATAGTAGACAAACTAGCTGGAAGCAACATTATAAATATTCAGGAACAATTTGTCTAATTTATACTAATTGTATATTATGACAAATTATTAGCTAAACTTTATATATAGGCTATATATTACACAGAAAAATTTGTTAGCAGCATCGTTCTATTATCTATGTCTTACAAGCAATACAATCAAGCAATTACAAGTAATTAGTTCCCATTATAAACGTAGACTAAACGATAAGATATTATATAAAATAAAATCAGATGAGTGAGTGAGTGACAGACCGAGAGCATCAATTAAATCACCTGTGATGCGTTGGCATCCAAAGCACAATCAAATTCAAATTGACGCTCTCGACTTCGATTTACTCTGAGAATGTCGTCCGGGTCTTCCATTGGATCCATCAACACCACAATCTGAAGGTGAAAGTATAATAAGTAGCCTACAATGGCGCATTGGTCATGGATGGTTAAACATGTCAGTTCAAAGACATATTTACAATACTTATAAAATAGTTTTAATTTAACTTAAATTATTTCAAATGATGAAAGTTGAGTGTTTTTTTACCAATTATATAATAATTAAAAATGGTTAAATATCGTACATATCATATTACATACGCTTAAAGAAGATTATAAACTCATTTATATTGAAACTATAATAATTAAAATAATAATATTATAATTTATTAGAGTTAATAACAATAAAATTATCTAATCAAAACAATAGCTTTCAGAAACTGTATTTTAAGGGAATGAATTTTCTAATCAAATGTGGATATATATTATACAAAAAATAAGTGCATAAGATTATACACAGTTTATAATTAAAAACCAAACTCTTTATTTTCAAAATTAATACATTTTATCAAATAAATAACAAACTATCTACAAAAGAAAATCCAGAGAGGATGATTTCAGACATCCGAATCGCCTACATTAAAGTTACTTGCGTATCTTTTATAAATTGCCAATAATAATTAATTACAGATTTCATTTGATTCGCTGGCCTGTTAAAAGAATTCAAATTGTATGTATGTGATAGTTATGCTATATCATTCTTAATATACAATATATTTCCTCAAAATATCTGGATATGGTAATTAACATACAATGGCGCCTCGCACTTCTCACTGTTCATCTAAACTCTTAAAATTAAAAATAACTGAAAGTAAGTTTCGAATTATTTCACATTAATTGTTACCAACTTTTCGTCACCCTTTTCTCAATAGGCTAAAAAACATGAACAACATTTTTTCAGGGGATTTCAATTTGAGCCCCCCTACCTCTTTTCTCCCCTTTAAGTTTTTCTCTTTTTCCTCCCCTCCTCCCCACTTTCGGCAGGTTTGACATAGACCCGCTCACAACCAATACAATAGTAAAATTTGCACTAAAAATGCACTAAAAGTCAAATTAAAAACTCACATTACAGATATACATTACTGTAAATTCAGGTAGGTACTTGTAATGTATATAGGTCTGCAGTGAATAATTATTAGTAATCCAGACTGATTTGTCTACACGTAAAGTCTAGACAGATTGAACCAAACTTTAAATTGAACAGCAGATCAAGATCTAACTATATGTTTAATTGTGCAGAAAACCATATATTTATATTACAATTGAATGATAATGGTTTAACATAGATAGGCTGTACAGCTAATTACTGATTGGTGCAAACCAGACTTTGAAAACGAGTCAAGTGTAGTATGAATGTATGTATTTGAATGAAAATGTATTTAATCATGATTTTAAAATTTTTCATTAATAGCGGCATTCATACGAAGAATTATAATTGTAATACAGTATAATGCCGGTATGATGGACACCGGATATAATGGACACATTTTTGGGTTTGGACAAAAATACATATATAAAAAACATACATATAGTAGGTACCCTGAATTTAATGGATTTGAGTGGGAGCCGCACGGTTAAATTACTACCTTTATAATGGACTCCCACAGCTTTTCATACTTTCTTAATGTTCTAGTTTACACAAACAAATGAGTTGAATAATGTCCGACATATAATTCTAGGATCAAATACACATGACTATAGTTGTCTAAGTACACACCGTAACTGTTCGTACAAGTATATTGCGCAATGTCAATTAACAGTAGCATGTTATATGGTTTTAAAGGTTTTGTACTCATATTTAAAGTAATCAGATATACTACTGCAGTATAATAATACAATTTCACTCTGCTATTTTGTGTTACTGGTTTTTGTTTTCCCTTAATTTTAATATACTAAATATATTAATATAATGTATTATTATTGACGAACCCTTTAAGTTAATTATAATGAGATTATGACTGTAATGCTCAAAATAATACATATACATTAATCAAATGAAGCTTTTTATACATGATTATATAGCTGTTTTCAAATAACACGAACATACCAATATAAAAATGGAACACACTAATGATAACTGAACTACAAAATAAATGCTAAGAGCCAACCTAATGAAATAGATGAACAGATATCTTACATTTTCATCAACTTTATGAGTAACTGGTGTGGCTCCAGTCAAGACTTCGTCATCATGCATAGGACGAATGCGAACGCAAACCTAAGACCGTACATAATAAACAAATACGTAAAATTATACTCAGAAATTTAGAAACAATACTACTGTCTAAATATTATTATGTTAGACATACATAAAAACTATATGAATGTTAAAAGTAACTATGCGTGTTCTTTATGTATACAAGCTATAAAGCAATATAGTATATATAATTGAAAAGATAGAGATAACGATATCTGTGTTTATCAATGAAAAATAAATATTTTAAATATATAATATCTATGTTCTATTCTAAATATATGTATACTATATATACATTTTTTTACATGATAAGCATTCACTTTCTCTCTTTTTATTAAGTATAAATTAAAAATATCCCTTATCTAATTAATTTAGTCAATGACACAACATAGACATAAACATTATTAAATATATTATCCATTACTCATATAACTCACAAAAGAACGTTTTACTATTGTATAATTACACATTGATTAAAACATATTTTTTATTAAAAGCTCAAATGTCCATAATAATAGATTAATTACATTACTTGAATATGGACATACAATGCAAGTATATATATGAAGTACTTGAACCATAAGACTATAGAAAATACACAATTGTGTGTGTAAAATATACCTCCACTCAGAAAATCATTGTTCTCCAAAAAAAAAGTTGTTCTTGATTATTAATAAATAATAAATGACGACGAACTATACAAACAATGAAAACATATTAAATAAAAGATTACCATAAGAGTTTGCTCTCCATTTATCGACTGCTTACTCATGTTTATTCAATGGTAACTGAAAATATAATAAATAGGATTTATAATTACATAACATTAATTACACAAATAATAAAAGTATTGAAGAAACAGTGAATGTGTAATTGTATGAACAAAAGAATGAACATATTAATAAAATTTATCAAATTATAATATTTATATTTTCTTATATAAAAATGGTTATAATTGAATACAGTTTGTTTTACTATAATTACTATATATATTCCTTAGAATTTTAGCAAATAAAATAAAAATACTTATTTTATATATGTCAAAAATAATGTATATGTAGTATTATTTATGTTTTTAATACAATAAGAACAGGTATAATAATCAATATATTTGATGCTCTAATAAATACCTTTATTTAATTTTTCAGTTAAGATATCAATTAGTTTTCATTTTGTTAGTAATCTAAAAATTAACTATTTAGTATATTAATTGTACTATTGCTTATAATTTTAATTAAATAAATATTTCTCACAATGATAGAGAGAGAGAGACATGTAAGAATATATACATCAATAATTCTGAGTCAGTATGTGTAAATATGAAATACTAACAAAATGGATAAATAAAAAGTAGTTATAAAATAAAAAAAGAATAAATAAAAAGGAAAAATTGGGTAAATGCATATATGATAACTCATTTATCCTTAATATTGTAATTAATCAAATGAAACAATTATATCAAATAAGGTCTATGGTGGATACTTACATTTAAAGAGTCAACAAACATAATTTTTTCAACAGTAAAATTTAGAAAAGTTAGATGCGGAGTCAATATTTGCAGCCTTAAATAATCCTAGGTTTTCAGCTTTGTATTGGAAGACTTCCTCAAAGTACTTTGAAATTGAATTATTCTTACAGTATTTTTTAAATATCAATTTCTTTATTGACTTTAATTGTATATTAAACCAAGGTTAGTTTATATTGAACAATTCTTCTCCTACAGAATAAAATGAAACTAATATTTTAGAATGAAATACATATCAATTAAATATATAAAGATAAATTATAGGATATTTATAGGATATTATAGGATATTATAGGATATATAAGAAAATTATAAATATTCAAAAAATTGTTTCTAAAAATTACCTTTATATATTATAAAGAGTAAATACAATATTATAATAAAACTAAACATTATATTTTCTAAATAAGCTAGGTCATCTCAGAACTACTTAAATGTATAATAGACATTTAAATATTTTTAATCTGTGGGTTATATGTAATTTAGATAAAATTAATATTATTTAATAAAGAAGTATATACAACCCTGGACAAAAGAAACTGTACCGATATAAAAAAAAAAAATTTTTTTGAATAAAACAAAAGTTATTAATATTTACAGAATAGTTACAACATAATGAAATATATACATCGAACATGGAAAATAAGTATAATATCAT
>JAUZND010058598.1:0-18493 GCA_034780555.1 Coelogynopora nodosa
AAATGAGCAACACTGTTTATGGAATGTATATTTGTTCAAATCACTGACATCAACCTTTCTAATAAGTTCATATGCAGCAAAACCCAATGATATATTCTTGGGAGCCAGTAAGTTTTCACTGACATCTAGTTAAACATGTGTCAATAACACTCTTGTGCAAGAATCATCTTAACAGCACTCTTGTCAATTAATCCAAATTTTCAAAAAGGAAGGGCATCATTGGACCTTCACTTTGGTACTTGGTGAGAAATGGCTGGAGCTGAAGACAAACAGATTTGCAAAATTCAAGTTTTGCCGGTGTTAGCTTATCAGAGACAGCATCTTCCAAAACTTTAAATAAGTAGTTTTTTGGCTCCTGTGCCTTATTGTCTTTACAGGCAGATACATATTTTTTTATATTTTCCCATCCTTCCTATCTTTAAATATAACAACAAACATTTAAAAAATTACTTGTTAAAATTTCTAGGACTTTTCCAGCCATAATTTTAAAAAAGCCAAAGCTTTTCCAGGAATTCCAGGATCCTATTCAATTTCCAAGACTTTTCCAGAAATTCCAGGACCCTTGGTCACCCTGTTATATTATTATTTATTAACATATGAAGAAGTAATGAATTTTAAATAATTATATACATTTGATTATAATTATATATTTTTTATTAGTCTAATTATATATATAGTCATAAAATAAAATATATATTATATTATTATTAATATAATTAAAAGTAATGTATTAAACATATATATAAATATTGAATTAAATATTTAAATATATATTAATATGAATTGAATAATAAAAAAAATGAAACTTTAAAAGCAAATAATATTAATAAACATGAAAATATATTATTAATCCATTAAGTATATACTAATACTATGACTATGTCATAGTATACCTAACATAATAATAAATTTGTATGTATAATATTTATGTATATAACTACAGCAGTGGATGAGCAGTAGATGGGGGAAAACAAATAGAAAATTAACTTCAAAACCTAAAAATATGATTAAATTGAAAATTCAATATTTATAAATTAAAATATAGTAACTTATTACAATATATTTCAACACAATATTATTAAAAATATTAAATGTGTTTTCTATTTGTGTTATAATTTAAACTAAATAAACTAATAAAAATGTACTTAACTTCCATTTAAAAGTAAATTATTATATACCAAAGTCCAAACAACTCTCCACAATGTCAATGTTATCTTTACAAGAGAATTAATTATTATGACATTTGACAATGATAACTTGTTGTACACATACAGGAGTAGATGGAGGTGGATCAATTTATAGCCTAAAATAAACATTATCTTTTTTTTTCAATTAGTAAAACCTGATATTATGCCTGATACTATGCCTATTATACAAATTATATATATAATATTATAATTTGTTATAGATATATCTATGAAGATATATATATAAGTTATTAATATAGTCATTATTTAAGTGTTTATTATTTAATTTTAAAAGAAATAAAAAATTGTATATATAAATAATTGTCATTATAAAAATATTTCTTATGGCTTATATAACATCTGGCCTTTGCAGTTAGATTTTGCCCGAGTAGAATTGGCTAGAAGGGATGATTTTTAAAATATATTTTTTTAGTAAACCTTATAAGTGGATTCTTTATCCACTTCGAGAGATATTTTATTTTGTTGATACATTATATATTGTATATATTATTAATAAATTATTAATTTAAACTGTACAAAGAAAATTCTAAAGATATTTAACATATATTTTATAGGATTTTATATATGCCCAATATGAATACTCATCATCCAAAACCAGAATAAGACTCCCAATCCAAATATGAGATAGTTTAAAATATTGATGATATTGTCTGTTTTATAACTCTCATTCAAAATCTTTTATCAATTTTTAAAAATGACATAAATTTTTATAAAACATAATTCATCCCTGAAAAAGTCTTGTAGCTCAATCAATGACATAAATTTTACAGATTTCAAAAAATTGCGCATGAGTTGTTTTCTACAAACTTTAAACAAAGCAATATATGATGAATGCTCTGAGAATAAATAACCAAAATCTAAAATTAAATTTATTATCAGAGTTAAACTTTAGGATGTTGCTTAAGAAAAAAAAAGCAAGGTAATATAAGAATTTGCACAAAGATGATATTAGTAATAATGAAGAGTAATGAACAGTATATGGAGAAAATTAAAAGTTAATTGAAAAATTACTACGCTTTATCGTATTAAGTATATATTTATGTAATAGCTATAATAGTTAAATAATATATGTATATATATATATATTTATTACGTATATTACTTGTAAATGTCATCTTATAATATCACTGTTCATTTTTTTATAATTGGAGCCGCACTCTCTATATGTGTATTAGACAAAATAAACTGTTGAAATCAATCACATATCGGTTATAGTATATTACATGGTTTCAGTGAAAACCTTTACATTAAATAAAGAACTATCTATTATTACCAATATAATACCTCTGATCAATACTCGTATTAAGTACGTGGCCTTAGATTAATTTAAAATCAATTTTACGTTGTTAAAAACATAACATAGCTGGGAGCTATAGCAACTAAAATACTAATACTCGATTCTGATTGACCTAAATATTTGTCATAAATTTGAGGACAATTTTTATTTTAAAAAATTGAGTTTGTAATGAGTAGGCGACGCACTCGATATTTTAAACCAATAGGAATAGGTTTATCGCGTGTGATGTGCTCACTGTTCCAAGCTCATTCCGCATTTTTAAAAGGTATTAAAATATTCAATTTCAACCTTTATATTACCATAAATAACAAATAAATTCTATTAGGTAAACGAATAAACTTAAAGAGATGGATCAATATTAATTAGCAATTTTAAGAAAAAATTGTTTACAATACATATTTATGAGATATACAGTATAAATGTCATATTGAACTTGAAACATGGTATCCAATTATCACACAGTAAAAGAATATGTTTTGAATTGACAGTAGAGTCGCTACTATATGAGCTAATACTTTGCCTATGCCTAGTACTTAAAACAGTGGTACCCATAATACTTATTTTTGGATAAAATTTAAATACAATATGTGCTCTCTTGGATGTTGTGCCTCCTGACCTCTAAATATAATTTTTAGATTGAGCCCTTTGACGAAATTTTCGGTAGCTTTCAAATAATTCATGAATTATTAATTTATCTACAATATTTTTCATCCTAAAGTTTATAAAGACAGTATTTTATATGAAAAATACAATATAAGCAACACAACCCATTTTGTTGAAATAGTTATTTTGTACTAAAAAAGAAATGTCACATGTACACCTGACACATTCCATTGAAAAAAAAACTATTTCAAAATTAGTAATGAAAGAAGAGCCATATTAAATCATAGTAAGAATAAATAATAACAGTACAGACCACGGCAAAAATTCGAATTAGTTCAAAGCATTTCAGAATGAGCCGTTATACAGCACTTTTTGGTTGAAAAACGTGCATAATTAATTTATTGAAATTTGATGTACATTTATCTAATTGATGTAATAGCTTTCATAAAACAATTTAGGCACATGTTTGGATCTAATAGGTCTAAAGATGTTTTTAATGATCATTTTATTTAATATGAAATTTCCTTAGCTTTCTTTTTTTTAGTATACACACCAAATTGAAATGTATTGTTAAATTCTATAATTCGCGTTATTGATTGGGTCTACACCATATTTTTAATCTTACATAAACATGACATCTTGATCAATGATAGGATTAATAATATATCAAAACTTTAAATAATAGTCGTTATATTGATGACATAGTAACTACTAATATTCCGGGTTTCAGTGATATTTGCCCATCAGAATAAAATGTATCCAATAATATACGTGACTTATTTTTAGATATCGATATTAAAGTTTTTAATAACATTTTGACAATAAAATCTACCATAAACGTAGAACTATCTGTATACATTTTGCTTATCTTAATTAACTTGTTTCTTGTGGTTTCACTAAAAATAATCATATTAAAATATATAGTTCTTTTAAATACACAAATTTAGTCAAAAAATTTCCCTAATTATATGAGTAAATTTAACAGAAACTTATACTAGATAACAGACCTAATTATTTATTAAGAATATTTTTATTAAAACCACTTCAAACAAGTATATCAAAGATGAGAAAAAAAATCTAAAATGTATACAGATAGTTCCAAATCTAACAAGCTGACCATAAAAACTGTTATTATTGTTATATTTGATTTGTTCTGTAATGGTGTTTAGGGATTGAACACAATGTGATAAGTTACTACTAAGTGAAGAGCCATTATTCTGTTGAATAAGTTAGACATTGAACTCACTTGAAAATGAGGTTTAAACTATTGTTGAGGCAACAGTCGTTAAAATACTAATGATTTACATCATATCAAAAAACAACTTATATGTTATCAACTTTTTATTATTATAATTAGCAATGATAATTTAAAGACACATGCTAGCAAATTATTTTGACATTTTTTTCACAAACTTTTTAAATAGTAAAAAGTATATACATATATAATAAAAATAACTTTATTGCTAAGAAGCTCATGTCACAAAATACAACGATTAGGTTCAATACATTCATGTTCAGATACACTCAATAACACAGCTTCGGTGTGCACGTAATTATATTTTGGCATATTTCAAATGGAAGTGTTCGACCACTGTTCTATAATTATCTCAATTACATAAAGTACACATAAATGCAACATAATATCAGATCAAATGAAATAAATAGAATTTCAAGATGTGGGAGGTATGTTATAATGATCTGACAAGCAACGTAAGTAGAAGTTATGTGAAAATTGAGAAATGGAAACATAGCGTATAATATTGCAAATTATTAAAATACAGTGTATACTTTTAAAGTTATAGTTTACACAATAGTAATACAACTACATTGACAATTTAATGACAATAATCTTAGTATAATGTAAATATACTATATTAGATTATTATTATTACTTAATCTCAGATTAGCTTAGTTCCGTGAACACTAAATTCCAACATATTATCTATATATAAGATACATAATATATACATATGTATAAGACGAGTGGTACGGTATATAAATGCCCTTTTCAATCGGCAGTTGAAAAACAACTTCGAATTATATATCAAAATCAAACTATAAACAATAAACTCCGTAAATAATGATTTCCCAAACATTGTAAATGAAAGGCATTATTTTGCCAACATAATAAATACTTTAGTTTGCATAAGACTATACATGATGGAAATAATAAATGCAATAAGGCTTTTCAATATAAAGTGTAAACCAACATATCGAAAATATGTAAACAGACTACAAATAATAGCATGATACATGAAAATATTATTTGAAAGAGCAGAAAGGAAAATATTGAGTTTCTTGATTATATCTCTTTAAAAATGGATATATACTTGGTTTTACTAGCAATGTCAATATAAAATAAAATCTATCAAATTATGGTCCCATAGTGTACACATTGGAGGAAATGTAAAGGGCAATTAGCAAAAAGGTGACACTCGGAATCAAAACTGGTCGATGTGATCATCAAGATACGAATTTAATCACTGACAAGTATAACAAATAAATAACCACTCACCAATTAAATTAAATAATTTTTGTTAACAATGGATGACAGTACGTATTGAATTATTTAGAATAATAGTAATACAAAATTAAATCAGATATCAAAAATGTAATTAGCGATTTCAAAATAATTGAGATGAATCCAAAAAAGATGAATCCAACTCATAATCAGCGACAACCATAACAAGTAACGCGCTACTGTTGATGAGCGTAGTGTGACCAATTTCAAGGCCACAATTTTTCCTCTTGACTTTTTACCAATGATTAATGAGATTATTACAATCATTTGTAAATAAAAACGTAACCTTTATACAATTTTCCATGGTCATTCTTGCATGCTCTTTCATTCTTTCATGGTATTTTTTTAATTTAAAAAAATATTTTAAATCAACACATAAAATAACGGTCTTGGATGAAACATAATTCAAAAAAAATATATGTGTAATAATGTCAGCCCTTCCTAGCCCATCAAGAAAAGCCGATTTAACCTTCACTAACATAATACAAAAAGTTGCCCTCAAAAACTGTACAACAAGCTAGCAGCCGTCTCTGGTAATTACGGTGAGGGGGAGGTGGCGGCATAACCGTGATCAAAGGTGGACCGACGCCGACCAACGGAACCCCAGTCCCGCATCTCGTGTCCGGCCAGACTAGCCCTACTATTGACGGAGGCGTCAACAAGCGGGGATCGACAGGAGGGCGAGTAGACGGACGGCAAAGCGGCCGCCAATGAGCGCTCGCCGAATGAGACGTCAAATGCGGTGCTGGCGGTGTGCAGAGAGTGTCGATGTGGCAAGGCGCGGGGCACGGCGCGGGAGCGATACTTCTTTGGTGTCAAGGTGGCCGGTGGAGCCACCTGATAGAGGTGTGGCCAGACAATAGGTCAGTGTGGGAAATGGGATATGACAGCACATTCATACTGCGCAATCACGTAAAACATAAAAAGAATAATACATTTTTTAATATTTATGCGTATTTATATATTTTTATGTGTATTTTTATATTTATTTAATATATATATATACGCATTTTTAATCTTATGCTGCAATAATGAGATACAATATACATATATATATCCTCTTTCATTTTATATATATTGCATCATATGGGATTAATTTATCGTGTAGGCCGAAATGTCTACATTTTTATCCAAGATATTTTCGTATGTTGTGCAGGTACAACATTTTTATATTTTATTTTTCAGGGCAATCAATATATTATTTAAGGATTTTTAAAACAAAGTAACATGATAAAAGATGTCAAGATTACCATGTATCTCATTATTATACTACATTATATATAGTAAAATAATGCTTGACAAATTGTTCCATAATTTCATCACATGAAAAAAAAATCTTCTAAATAATTATAATTCAGGAGGGATTTATGTATTGCATAACAATAAATTAACTAGTATTTTTTAATTAAAATATTAACTATGCACAATCAAAAATGTTGTACAACTTACTTCTACAAAATAAACGTATAATATACATTTATATAATGTATACATGTATATAGTTTTCGAAATGGAATGTGGTTTAAAAGCACTCAAACAGCTTAAAAACTATATGCGTAAATGAATATTTCTCGAAACATGGATGGTATATTTAATAGATAAGGTGGAGGAAGGCTGCGTGTTAGTGAACACGCAATCAAATCGCATCAAATAAACTATTTTAGAGAATAATATAATAATTGGAAAGAGATAAGTAAAGTCAATTATGTCCATACCGTACTAAAATTTTCATATGAAGGTGGTTAACAAATAAGTCACAGCGGGATGACACGTTTTCATTTCATTTATTAATTATTTTATTTTATTTATCTTTCGTGGAATCATTTTCAAATTAAAAAATAAATGTGAAATTAACAAACTGTAATTTTGTTTACTATTCTTATTGTACAAACTGAAACAGCTACGATTCACGCACATCATTGAATTTATGAAATTCCTACACCAAAATAGATTTTCTTATTGTAGCTGAAAATTAATCGTAGCATCACTTATTAAAGTTGGAAACCTTGGTTAGTTAGACTTCAATAACATCACATCAATATAGATCATTATAAAGTGTTCCGCAAATTGAGCTTTTTCGGCCAAATGTGGCCCGATACAAGGTTGCTTGGTGGCTGATTGACTAAAGAAATATATAACAAAAATGAAAAATTATAAGTGTAGAAATATAGTTTGTTTTTTTAATACATATTAATTATATGAGTTGGCCGAACAAAGGCTTTTTGTGTCCTTGGACACTACGAAGTTTTTTTGAACACAGTTATAATCGATACATCAATAATGAACTTAATTTTCATTTTGAAAGTGTGACATGTTATAAACAAGCAAAATTTATTAAGTCCGATATGTGAACTTTTATTTAGTGTAATTTTATAAACAAGCGAAAAATTCGGAGATAGAGATATCTGCCGAAAAATTAAATAAAGGCTTTTAAACACTCATGTACCTGTTCCTCATCTGTTGAGGGAGCAGCAACGACTCCTGAACCAGCAAAACAACCGGTACTCTTCCTCTTGAAGGAACCATTACGCTGCAGACTGTTGGAAGACGCCGGCTTCTGCTGAAGACGCGGACCGAAATCAAAGTTGCCACCGATTACAGATGTCGGAACTTCGTCCGTAGGGGTTATCTCGATTTGTTGCACTGTGCTTGATGGTTGTGATATTTCACTGGCGGGAACAATCCCTTCCTCAATCTAAGAGGTAGAAAGAATTCCATTAGTGAAAACCATTTCTCAACCTCAAAGCAGAGCCATATCAGAAGAATTGCAGTAATTGATAAATATTTTCATAATTAGATTAAACTGAATAAAAATCCCTTTATTTGGAAAAAGTTACAACAAAAAGTATAATAAATTGGCAGGGGTTAGAGTTTCTTTTGATTATTTTAAAGTTTCAATAGTAACTCAAATCATACATTATTATAACGAAATTTGAACCAATAGGTACAGAACAACAAATTTAGTCGAGTTGAAAAATCAGGTCAAAATTCAGATTAATAATTGAAAAATACTGTATTTATCTTTTAATTCTAAAAAAGGAAACCTCAAAATGGATCCCAATGTTAACTAGATCTAACCATGTTAGAAATTGGTACATCGACGATTCATTGAGGTTCACAAAGTTGTTCAAAATTGATTATCGGAAAATATTTCATGACTATTTACAAATTGATGTAAGTGTTCTATATAATCCGCGGAATCGTCATTACAATTTCCTTTTACAAAATATGTTTTGTAATTTCTAAGGGGGAATCAAGAAATTAATAATGTATGTTAACATAAGATGAAACCAAATTAAAACAATCAGATACTGACAGAACATTGTGATATACTCACGACAACTTGTTGATCATCATCATCCGCATCAACCTCGGAAGACATACACAGCTCTTCATCATCTTCGCTGGAACTCTTGGTGATATCAACAGTCCCGCTAGAACCGGATGTATTGAACTCCTCTTCATTGTGATGATCTTCGTCACCGTCGTCAGTGAGAGAGCTGGTATCGGTGGTGCTGACAGAGGTAGTGGAGGTGTTGTGCGAGGTGGGAGCAGGGCTTGTCACCGGTGGCAGCTGCTTCTTCTTCGGCAGGATGATTAGTGGTGAAGAGGACAGGTAGGTGCCGCCACCCTAGTATAGTTTACCAGATAAGAGTAGGAAATATTATATATCAAAATCAAGGCAAGGAGAGAAATGTATAATTACAGTACACAAAGTTTTACAAAATGAAAAATTCGCTTCGTAATAATAAATATCAGACTTCAAACATATAACACTTGTTTTCTATGATGTGCCAAATCTATCTGTCCCCAAGTATTCTTCTGCTTTTTTGGATTTGGCCACAGATTAAATCCACAGGTTCGACTTGCTATCTTAACACTTTAGGCCTGTTTTACATAGAGTATTTAAGCTACGTTTGGATTGTAAAATTTTATTATAAATAATATTTGTGGTTTGATGATAACTCATTTTTTTTGTTTGACCTTTCTGACGTTTATTCACAAATTTTGGCCTTTCCTTTAAACCATCCTGATATGATTATAATTTTTTTTCTTCATATTTGACAGTCGCTTTGATAATATCTGGTTCTTCTTTTTTATTTGTTTTGTGATGATGTTGAGGATTTAAATAGAATGTATCCATTTACTATGGAACCCATTCGAAATAATGTGTCTGCATTTTCAAAACATTTAATTATCCCAGCGTTATAATGGTGTGCATTCAAAGGAGCTGAAGGAATGAATTCGAGCAGCAAGCAAAAATGGAGTCACAGGCTTTGTAATAGCAATTCTAACAAAAAATTGAATCTGGACCTCCCTTTTTAAGTGACTTAATTTTTGCTAGAACATTTCCCGATGAAATGTATTTTGTATATGAAAGATTACATAGATTGCGTTCTTTCTCACCCGTAAAACATTATACGTATGCAAAAGAAAAACAAGTATAATGAGATGAAATGGACTATGTGGCTATATTATTATGAACAAACCACCTGGATAGTATTGAATATCTGCACCATAATATATTTTTAATATAGAGATATTGAATTATACAATATGACATTAGAACAAAATATTAATACTCACTTGGAACAATCAAAATTAGAAAGATATACTAAACTAAAAAGAGATAAACTCCACACTAAACTAAAATAGGTAAAGGTCTACAGTACAAAAATGAAATTAATCGCATTTTGTAATTATCCTGTAACCATTTGACAGTGAATACCTATGTTTTCGTCCAAATGGAGCAGTGTTTCCCTATATAAGCATGTTACTGATTTAAAAACAATGGAATCATAAAAAAGATGATTCAAACGAACTATATATTGCAACAAAATGTTAAAGCCACCAAAAACAGAGATATAACGGATTATAAGCAAATTAAATAACTCATTACAATTACTTAAACTTGATAAAATATAGTAATTCAGAAAGAAAGTTCATCAGAAATAAATATTGTGATAAATCTGTTAGCAGAATACCTGTCTACAATCTCATTAAACATAGAAAAACACAAGTATCATTTAACACACTTTTAATGTAATTCCTATTTTGGTCCAGTGTCATCGTTTTGTACACTCTTTTTAAATCTATCCATATGAAGAATATTTGTATATTCAAAAACGGTTGTAAATAAAATGTATTTAAAAAGAGAAAGCTCGTTCATTAAATGAAAAAGTTGTTTGTTTTTATCTTTATATTGAAAACTTTCTCCTTATCTCAATAGTAGAAATTAACACGAAGAAAACTCATCGCGAGTTTGCATTCCTGTTAAACGGGATTATTGCACAGAGATCCATTTTTAAATAAGGTGAACTTGTTGTCAAAACTCTATAAAATGACAAACTGATTCCGTTACTTACAACAATAAATTAGACGTAAGAAACAAGTCATGATAACTCTCACGACGACTTTGCAATGTTTTATTACGCCAGTTTTGAATTCGGGCCTCACATCCCTCAGCCTTATGGCGTATTGCGGTTCAATTTTTTAAACAGTATTTCCATTGCGTTTTAGAATTTGTTCAAAGTATATTGCAGTTCAGTCAATAAATAATAAATTTTAATAAAAATTGGTTTTTTGCAAGTTGAACCGCAATATGGTTTCGGGGTATTTAGACGTTCAAAAATTAACAAATAAAAGGGGATGGCAATAACACAATGTTTGTGAATTAGTGAAGAGTATACTTCACCAAAATACGGCAATTCTTTGAATTTATCACAGATGTCTCGCATTTAATTCTATGCAGTTTTGTGTGACACCAGACACCTATAATTGTCATAATGACATAACCACTTTATCGATTTGTTTAGAGCCATGGTTATCAAGCGAGAACAGCAATTCTGTTTGTGTGTTTAGACTGTTGTGTAGACTATTGCGCAACAATACGACAAAGAACAGTCAGTTGGATAGAATAATTGATGCAATATTAATAACGACCTATCTTATCGAAATACTCACTCACTCATTTGACCACTGTTTTACATTAGGATTTGTTTAAATTGGAATATTTTGTTTGTTAAATTAATATGTGCTATACGCATCAAACTATTTAATAATAGTAATGTAGCAAAATTAATGCTTAATAACACTAAGAAATGCGCAAAATCAATAAAGCACAACATCTTAAATATTTTAAAATTATACAATAATTTGAACAGTAAAAATATTTTTATAACGTATATAAAAACTATAAGAAGGACAATAATACTGTAACCAAATGTATTCCAGTATCTATATCCCGCTGTCAAGAAGTACACCCAACTCACAAAGGTGACATTGTTGGGGAGAGCCCCCATAGTCCGCCTTCGGATGGGCTTCTTTTTCCTCTGTTCGGACGCAACAACAGCCTCCCTCTCCTCCTGCCTGCCCTCGTCCACGGCAGACTCAATCACAGACTCGACCGTGGACCAGGCCCCATCCACGTAGTCGACTCCACCGCCGGCAGTCACCTCAGCTTGGGGTCTGTGCACCTGGAAGGTTGTCAAGATGCGGAGTGAAATTAGTCAAAAAATCAAAGTAAAAAACAAGTGATTAACAGGAGCAGATGAAATAGTACGCAAAACCCAAAGTAAACAAAAGACAAGAACATTAGAATGATAATAATATCGTCAACGGATACGGTTTGTCTACAATAAGCAATGTTGTTTAATTATAATATAATCTATTATCAGCATTAAAACTGTTAACCGATACAACCTTTTCAGGTAATTTTTAAAAATTATTTCAAGATTTTTTTAAATCAGCATCTTTTTAATTTAATAATTAAGTAAAAGCAATAAAAGATCAATGTTCTTTTATCATTCAATTAGAGAGACTGTTTTCGCGTTCTCAAAGGGGATGGAGTGTGAGAGGTTAATATGACGCAATTCCTCCGTTTTTCTGCAGTTGTGTGCGCTGCAGTTAAACTGAAGCGTGTGTAAGCCAGAACAGGCCCAGAAACAATGTGCCAGTGCTATTCACCCCATCATTAGCTGTAATGTGAAAGAATTGGAGGTTGATGACATAACCAATCTATTGATTTAACATGGGAACATCCATGCGGCAGTGTGTTAGACACCCAACAGTACCCAGCTCTCAGTACACAGTTTATCTTTCTTATTGACGGATAAAAAACATTGATATTTTATTGCTTTTACTTAATAATTAATAAATTAAAAAGTTGCTGATTTAAAAAAAATTGGAAACAAAAATAATAATTTCCTGAAAAAAGGATATGGTGGTTAATTTTTTTCAGGGTTGTATAATAGATATTAAATAATTAAAAAACTTATACAACACTATATATACTTCAATATGTGGTAGGTAAATGTAATACATATATACTTATATATATACATGGATGAGAATGGCCAACACCAAAATCAGAGGAAGTAACAACATTAATGTTAGCCCATGACCAGTCTAGCCTCTAACACAGCATATTTTACCAACATTTTAAAAGTTTTTACTACCTAGAAATAATATAAATTATCTAATCTGGTAGCATATGAGACTTAAATAAATATATTTTTAATTGTCAATAATGATACACAGAGGACTCTACAACTTCCCTCACTGCCCATGCACCCTCTAAATGTATTGTATATTTATATTAATTATTTTAAAAATACTTAAATCTAAGAAAATACTTGGATTCAATGAAGATTCTCTAGCCTGTATATATATGAAAATATTAATGTTATATTTTATTTTAATATTTTATATTAAAATTATGTAGCCTATATTGATAAAAATCTGTTAACTAATAAGTATTATAAATATATAGTAATATTTAAATACTAAAAAACAGTCATGTTCACATATCTGTGGTCAAATCACAGTAGAGTAGTTGAACAAACAAGCATATATTATGTTAAATATTAATACAAACCTAAGTGGTGAATGAGAGAGTTGTAAACAAATTTGTATTTATAAAGTAGCCTACATAATAAACTAGAAATCAGGAAATAAAGTTCCCATCATTCATTTTTATTGTTTATAGTTGGTTGTTGTTATGTGATCAGTATTGCTTACTTTTAATTGTAAATAGCTATCATTTTTGCTTGTAGTTTTATTTACAGCTTATATTGGATCAATTATAAATATTTTGCAGCAAGTGCTATTTCTTCTTAGTATATTTACTATGGCAGTAATGACAACTATATAACAGCTAAAGTAAATTTAACTTGCTTAAATCTTAAAACTAAATATTTTTTTAAGCATTGTGGGATCTAAATATGTATTTGTAAATAACTAAAAGTATTAAATTTTCATATTTTATAATATATATTTTTTATATTTATTTAATTGCTTCTATAATTAAAAATATATATATACAGAAAAAATATCAGTCCTTTATGTCCTATAGTATAGGAACATAAAGGACTGATATTTTTTTTTAAGTATAACTATAGGCTATACTTATAGATTATGGTGCTTGAATACATTATTTTTTTCAATAATTATTTTGAAGTCTGTTAATTTTAAATAAAGAATTCTATAAACTATATATATTCTCTATTTGTATTATTTTGACAATTTCTTTAAAAATTAATTTTATGGTAATAATAATATTAATACTAATCTAATAGTTTAATGCATCCTGTGGCTGTGATACCTTTGGCTTTAACTAAGAAAGATTAATATAACATTTATTGTCATTTGTGTACTTAGGCCTATTTACTATGTACTGCTCTACCTTTATAATATTATAATATCCATAAACTTAGTAAAGACAATACATGTATCTTAGTTATAGATAAAATTAATATTGATTCAAACAAAGCTGATGCCATGCATCTGTAATAAAATCTGATATTGCTCTAATGATGATAACATAACCAGGTACCTAGAATATAACATAAAAATGATTTTATAAAACATGTTGATAATGCTAAATATAGTCAGATATGGCCCTGATGATTGTTTTCACATTATATTTTTAAAATAATTCCCATTGACAATTCAATTGCATGTTGTATATATAATGTACCATATTTCAATATAACAATGAATAAAGTTAAGTCTAACAGACGTACACAGGATTTTTGAAGGGTGTAAATAGAGTGTAATTCGAAATTCACCATGTAATCGCCGAAAAGCTTAACGTACAGAAACAGCTTGATAATTTAAAATAGCCACAGTTTTAAATAAATATTTAAACAAAACATATAATTGGTTAATTCCACGGAATGTTTGCACCACAGAAATATATAAACTAAATATATTACTACGTTTTCCACTATACAAGTTAAAGGTGACAATGTTTATTAGGTTTTCTTAATAAATGTTATATAGGTTTAATAATCGTAAAAGTATAGGAGGCCTCCGTTATCTATATATAACTTTATGCAAGGAAAATTAAGAAAATAAATATATTTTTATCTAATTGAACATAATATAATCGTTAGATTACTATTAATAATTATAATAATTACATACTATACCCATGCATTTTTATTACTAAATTGCAACGTATTTTTTAAATATTTATAAAACAAGGTGTGAAACGCATAGAAATATATAAATTGTGACAGAACAGACTAAAGGCAAATTGAAATTAATACAAAGTTATGTCGAATTGAGGGATTTCCATTGATGGATCGCCAATCATAAAAATATAGGTAGAAACAAATAATATAGAATATATAGGCATTAAATAAATAATAATTATTAATTTAATTATTTGGGTAGAAACACATAATAAGCATGATGATAACCTTTTTAAATTCATTTATTGTTAAATACCTCATATATATTATATATCAATTATTTTATACTATTCGAAAGCTAAGAACGTGATATTTTTAAAATGAAACGATCTAGTGTATCCATAGTCAAATTTAAATGAACCATGTTTAAAATATTAGATATTTCAAATAAGAAAAATGTTGTCATTTTACGTTGAATTATTCCTTGATGACATTTCACACTATATGTAGCTTAAAGTTATATTTGTGATTAAATAAGGCAGACATTAAATAATGTATTATAAATTACACCTTACTAAATATATATCAAACTTTACAACAACCCACTGTAAAATATATCATAGGCACAATTACGCATTTTACTATCGGAAACAATTAACAAAAAAGTCATATTTGTAGAAAATATATTTATTTTCCACATTCAATATCATTCACACACATTATTCACATGAACCTTTTCAGTACATCAAAAAAAATAAGGTTAAAGATTTATAGGTGTGTACTTGGGTACCCCAATAGTAATTTGGGCGCTGTTGCACGATGTCGACTACAAATTAAAAACATTTTCTTGTTCATACGTAATAATGTAAACACGAAATAAATTAATAAAAACGAAATGTCATTTATTATAATTGTAGCATAAATTTGCATACATAGCCTACTTTGAAAAATTGACAACAATATATTTATTTTTGTTAATATATATGTAACTTGCAATACACCCCATAATTTCAGTGTTTTACAATAAAATATGTTTGATGATTTTAACTTTTAACAGAGGTATTGAAGCAGGGGGGTAGACTAGAAAAGCTAAGTAACCAAATTATTTTAAAACATCACCAGACTATGTACTAAAACATAATTTTTTATATTATTTTAATGTTTTATTTAAAGTAATATGGACTATATAGTGTGAGCAAACGTTTCACCCACCCTAACTCTATTCATATTGAAATTAACCTAATTATCATCCCCTTTAGAACAAGTAACAGGTATTGCAAATGTAACATTTAATAAATTAAATAATTTATTTGTACAGTCGATAGAAAAGACTTTTAAACTTTACAATAACCATTATATAGTGTTTAAATTTAAAAAAAATTAAAGACAGAAACACAGATAATAATAATTTTACAGGTAGGTAGATTATTGTAAAATTACTTTTGTTGGTTTAAAAATATGGATCTTTTAAATCGATCTTTAAAAACTTATTTTTTTAAATTATCTCAGCTACTGTTACCGAAGTCGATTCTGAATTCCAATGAACCCCCACGATTGTCACTGAGGTCGAGGTCGAAGCTTCAATCTCAGGTATTGTCACCGATTTCGATTTCGATTCCGATTCTGATACGCTATAGTTCCACCTACCGGATTATATTGTGATGAACTCGTATTTTGTTTCTACTGTAGGGAATCAAACTGGAAAAAAGAACTGGTATGGATTCCGATAGTGTGGAAATTATGTGTCATATGTCCGCTTTCTCAAAAACATTTATGATATTGGTTGAGTATTGTGAGCAGTTCAAAAGAAAGAAACAGTCTGTTTCTCTCTGAGAGAAAAATAGATAAATATGCTTTTTTACATTTTACGATGTGTGTGTTATCTAGGGAGACAAACATTGATGTTGAGGGGTCATAAAGTAAAATATACTTATTTAATCCAACAATTAAAAACTCATTAGCAGAATCGATGAGGCTTTAATAACTTGCTGAGGAAAAGTCACTTACAGTATAGGTACCTCTCCTGATTGGTAAAATAAAATTCTTCAGACTCTGGTGAATAGGTGAATACTCTCTGAATAGAAATCTGTAATCTAAAATTATATAGTGGCCAATTTGTTTTTCTTATGAAATACGAAGTTTGTGATGCTTTTAATAACAAACAATGTTGGCTTATATACGTTGGGTCGCAAATGATTTCACAATTACGAAGATTTCATCGGACGGTACAATATTGATATTATTAAGTCTGGCACTGTTTATAACGCATTAAAAAAAGTTCTATACTGCGAATGAATTTGCATGTATCGCGTTGTCAGGTCCAGTGTTATGATGATGCGAGTAACATGAGTGGAGCGAATGAGTGTGTTACCACAATTGCAACATATTGAGCTCTGGTCTATTCTAATCCATTGATATGCTCGTTCCCTCCAGTTACAATTACGTAGTTTCAAGTGATGAAATTAAATTAGTAAATACTCCACAAGATTGCTCAGATCATACACATTAAATTTTTAATCTCTTTAAATGTTCACTCAAATGAAATCGTTCTTTGATCAAATCAAGAAGGAACTACCTCCATCTACTCTAGTCCTCGGAATAATTTGTCCAACTCGATCTACAGTCAGAATTGAGACTCTACAATATCTGCGTGATTACTGGGCAGTTCTATAGAACACCTCTGCCTCTGCGTTGATTGCCTTGTATAGAAAAACTTTAAGCATAACTGAAGTCAAGAATTATTAAAGCTCACAGTCAAATAAACAAACTTATGATAGATGTAATGTGTTCGTTTAACCCTATGTTTGTTGCATTATACATATACAGTTAAACTCTATCAAAAATGTTACAAAAGACGTCCATATGTGAGATATGAAGGTACAAAGGGTTGCTCCATCGAATGTTAAATACTGTGAAAGATTTGGGAATGATGAATGATTTGATGATTTCTGTAAAAAAAAATAAGATAACATAGGATCGAAAAGGTTTTGAAAGATGCCCAAACGATGCGATGAAGGTATAGTGATCTATACTATATCAATATATTCTAGTTCACAGGCATTATATAAACAAGTGTTTAATTTGAGGCCATCTACGCTGCGTTCAAATGATATTTAATCAACAGACTTATGCCAAATTTGGGGAATTTATTCTAAATGCTGCAAATTGTTAATTATCTTTGCTGAGAACAATATTGCACGAGAAACTGGTCATGACGATACATAAAGATTATGTCTGCGTACACGGTATTTAATCATTTAAATTAAATTTTGTTTCCCAATTACATTCTCAATAGATTTTGTGAAATTTCACTATTGTGGTATCCAGCTGAATACTGCCTAACTTACCTTATAGTGTTTATATATATTTTGTTGATTTAGGTAAAGTCTATACTATATAATCCGTTAACTCTACTCATGATACTCTGTTTAGTTATATCACTTAATGT
>JAUZND010058609.1:0-17399 GCA_034780555.1 Coelogynopora nodosa
TGGGAAGGATCAGACTTTTATAGAACATCAATTTAGTTTTTCGGTCAAGATAAGGAATAAATTTTGACAATGTCATATTAATAAAATTCACTTTTTTAACAATATGACTTACTGTAGAGACCATTTCATATTATCTGAAATAATTATTCCTATTAATAAATTTCTATCTCGTTTAAAGGTATTTAAAGGTAGTTTGGACAATATAGCAAACATTTATCATAATGGGACGATGCTAGATATAGTTGCAAATTACAACAAATTAAAAACATATTCTAGAGTGATATACTTAACAACCAATATATCAAAATGTAAATACATATAATAGGCTACATTTTTGCATATCCTAATGTATAAAAATTTTAAAATAATAATCAAATTAAAATAAGACAACATTGCAAATAATACTAAAGCCAAATATGATTACAGTTGGACATAATTAAGTATATAATACTAAACAGCTTTTAACCTTAAAATCAAATATTTTCCATCGATTTTTTCTGCCTTATCAATCATTTATTTAACATATTCTATTTATGTTAGTATGAAAATCTTCTCTGCTTTTTCAATTTATAAATTTTAATTGTATATGCAATTCGTTAAAATAAAATATCAAGAAATAACACACAAAAACAATTTATTAAGAAATGTATTTATTGAGTCGACAAACAAAAATAATTTGTTTTATTGTTTTTTTCACATTCTCGGTCCTTGTTTAAAACAACGTTTAATTGAAACATGGGTTCTATTCGAAATCTTTTTATATTTTATAGAAAAGCTTACTTTAGAACTATATTTCAATCAAATTTTACACATTTCTCAACTTCAAATATATTTAGTATGTAGATGACTATTATATATTCAACTATGATTATTTAATTTTATAAGTTTTGATGTAGGAATTCATAATACTGATGTGGCTTCATATATATATGTTATGAAGCCACATATATGTAAATATAAAATATGATGAATCTATGTTTCATTGTATGTGATGGTGATCTGTGGACTTTTTTATTTTACTACATTACTGTAGTAAGATATATTTCTATGAGCTTCATATACAAAATATTAAACACATTTTCATGATACATTTGTTTCTTGACTCAAAATTTTGCCTATAATCTATAATAGACTATACTTATATAGTATTCCATGCTATACCATATATACTCATGTATAGGCCACACCCCCATTTTTGACTTTCATATAATCCAAAAAAGCTTATTCTTGTGTATAGGCCGCACCCCCCATTTTTGACTTTCATAAAATCCAAAAAAGCTTATTACTTGTGTATTGGCCGCACCCCCCACTTTCTGATATTTGATGTAGAAAATAAATTTTACCTTTGAGGTTTTATTTTTCTCTTATTTTGTATTAGATACCTTTTAATAATAATTATAATATTTCTATAGCATAAATCATTAAAGATATTATATAAATATATTCAGCACTGATGATTTGCAGTATCGATGAATCAGTTTGAGAACGTGAAAATGACCCTTTCTAGATCTAGGCCTAGGGCCTTACCCCAACCCCCTATTCAAGAACGCAAAACTTAATGATTGATCAAATCAAAATTTCTTAATTTTTTGTGTACCTAGGTATTCATATATAAGCTGCACCCCCTAGTTTTGGTACCCATTTTTAAGAAAAAAAGTACGGCCTATACACGAGTATATACCAGGCCCTCCCACAGCCTTCCAAAAATTGTATGCTAATGTCCACGTAGGCGCCAAAACTGAGAATCATTAGGGGTGTAACTTTCATTTTAAAATAGGCACCATCCCAATTTAGACTATGGCCAATTTAAAATTGTACGCTTGAAGCTTCCAAGTGTATGCCTGCAGGCAGGCCTGTATACTAATTAGTATTTAGTAATTATTCTTATCTAAATTGTTATAACTTATAATGTAATATCTTGGATCAAAACTTGGTCTTGGTGGTAAAAGTGAAAATGGCAAATGTCAGAACTCAAATTAAATTTTATTGTATACAGATTTAAGTTAAAAATACAAAGTCAAAGATCTATGTTATATGTCCACCTAGTTGGAAAAATAAATTCTAGGCTATAGCCTATGACTATGTGTCTGCCTAGTCAGAACATTTTTTTCTAGGTTATATATATACATAAATAGGTAATATAAATATGAAAATACTGTTATATAATGAATAATATATATAAAAAATACCTAATGAATAAAATACTATGTTGTTTTTATCAGCTAAATAACATTGTATTTTATTCATTAGGTATAAATTACAATAATAAAATTAGCTAATATATATAATATATAACCTAGTCCTAGGCAGACACATAGCCTTGAATTTATTTTTCTGACTAGGCAGACATATAACATCTTCATTAAAAATAATATAAGGTTATGCTTCAGCTTATGATAATGACATTGTCACAAGCTGAAGCATAACCTTATATTATTTTGTCAATGTCATGAACAATAATTATTTTAACAAAAATTTTAACTATACTATAATAAAGGTATACCTTTATATAGTATAGTTTCAATTTTTGTCAAAAGCATTACTGTATATATAATTGTTTTATATTATTAACAATCTAATTAATTATGTTATTTATCACATCAACATTTTCTTATAAATATATTTATATCAATTTACATTTAATTTGTATTGAATAAACACCAATGTTGCAAAATTTGCATTTGGCATTCTAACTAAATTTAAAGTGTTTTTGTAATAAAAAATCAATTATAATGTTTTATCCTACTGAAACTTCTGTATTTTGGCCCATAACTATATTTAAATTGGGTATTTCTTCTGTTACTATTATCCATTATATTTTATTATTCTGGGGTAGGCCCCCTTCTAGTTCAATTGGTAGGCCACATATATATACTATATATATTAGACATTATTAAAAGGCTGGAAGCAAATGTGGCCTTGTAAAAGGCCACTAGCAACCTGACAGCAGCTGCAGATAATGAGACAGTAGTTGCTGATGAGAATCTTCCTTGACAAAAATAATAGAACATTTGACAAAAAAAAGCAGTGGAAGATGCATTCCGGAAGGCTGTCCAGCTCAAGACAATAGATATCTGGAAAGAGATCATATTGTTAAGTTTCTGACTATCCCTGAAGAAAAGTCTAGATTAACAAGAGTATATACATATAATAAACAACAGAAGTTTATTATTTTTATGTTTATGTTATACTATATAAAACAAGTCCTTCTTATCATCAGTATTAGGGAGAAATAATTAAATAATTTTTTAAAATATTTAATTAACAAATTATTTTAATGAGTAATACCTATATAGTTATAATAGGTCACCTTTTTGTGTAAAATGAATAAAAATTTTACAGTACAAAAGATTTTTTTTAACATGAAAATTTTCTGACTTTCTGCAACATTATTGTCATTAGCAGCTATGGTAACACTGCATTTCTGCAAGTAGTGATTATATCCATTGCTCAAAATAAAATAGGCCTACTTTAAACATTCTTATAGGTATAAATTAGGATATACTGAAGCAGCATTACCTACTTCATAGCGAGAGGATGTTTTTCTATGTTGTGGTAGAATTGGTGGACTGAAAAGAGTTCTTTTTTTTGTAGCTTCATTTGTCACCTTTTCCCAGAATAAATTAATTTATTGGTCTGATCACATACTTTTTAATGTGACAAGGGCTAGTTTGACAAGTATATCTTGAGGCTCAGCTGCAGAGATGGTACTACTTTGAAGAGTTTTGCTGAGATTATCACAATCTTAAAATAAAGTGTATGTTTAATACAAATCATAGAAGAAGTAAAATTTTCACATTTCAGTTTGCTTTCACATGATTTCGTTTTGGTTTCTTTGCAATTGGCCAAAGTCCAATCCCATAGTTCTAACATAGCGTTGTAGTTTTTCAAAATACAATTAGCAGTATCATATTTTTGCTGTTACCAAATTTAAAACCTGTTAAAGTTTTTAACATTTTACATATTATCTGGATAGTTGTATTCTGTAATAGACTTTTTATATGAATTGTAATAATGAGTATTACTTTTTTGTTTTGATGAATTAAGTTAGAGAGCTAACAATGTCATGTCCCATGAGATTTTATGTTGCTAGTTATGTATAGTTTATTCTTCTTAATTTTCTGTGATTTTTGAAAGAAATATGCTGTTTATTGGTTGTGGCATAAAATTAATGAACAGTGTGTTAATCTAGACCTTTTATATTACGTTTTTTACAACTTATTAAAATGTTTGACACACTGTAAATGGGTGTATCATGCTAATTGAACCCTTAAGTGTTACTAACTTTCAACTTGCACAGATTATAATAAGGAATGACAAAGTTTGTGGGGGTTGGGAGGAGGCTTCAACTTTTCCCAACACAATACATACATCATGTGCAAACCAGCATCTTACTACTCAGCCATTCCCATTTATCATTCATGAAAAGATTTCAAACATTACTAAAATAGTTTTTTAATGAATTTGAGATTTCTTTTTATACAGATTTTCTAAATTAGCTTTGCTGCATTCTTTTAGTCTCATATACATATGATTGTTTTTTAATTTGTCTTGTGAGCTTCTTTATAATTATGTGGTGAATTTATATGGGGAAAATTATAAAAAATATTTATTTTAATACATGTCATTATTAAAGTCATTAGCCTAAATTATATTTAAAAATGTTGTTTATTTTCTATCAATTAATCTTAATTATTATTAAAAAAATCAATGTCATAATAAGAATTTTTATAATAACCAAATAAAAACTATTTTGTAATTTTTAGTAAGGGTATTTCAATAACTAAGCTCTCAACTTCAGTAGTTGTTAAGGTGTTTGTATGCATTAGTTTATGATGCCTGTTACTTTTTTAATAATAATTATTACTAAACTTTAGTGCAATATTTAATTTAGCGTGCACACTAAATATGTATGAATTATTACTTCTAGTTTCAGAGAGTATAAGTATATGACTTTTTTATTACAAAGAATAGAAATATGCTATGTATACCATATATTTCTAATTATAATATTTTTATTTTAAACATGTTATGTTTTCGATTAAAGTATTTATAGTAGAGATACTTTTTTGTTTTTGTTCAAAGGAGAAGTTTGTTTCAGAGAGAGAGATAATCATTAGTTGTTTTTAGATAATTTAAGTCGTTTATCTCCATCTGTTTTAAAGTAGAGATGGTTGCAATTATACTTTCATCCATTTAAATAATAATAATTATACTTTCACCTATGAAATCCCACAATTGGCTATGGAGAGAATACTCACTTTTATGCAAAATATTAGTTTTGTAAATATTTATTTGCTATTTACTACTAGATGGTGGTTTCTGCTAGGCTAGTGGATCATTGGGATATGATAGTCTATTCTTCAATTTAATTAGTACATATTTATATATATATATATTTAAAAGATATATCTTTCTATTTTGTGAGCAGATATGTCGGTGAAAAAGAGTGATGACGAATGGAAGGCTCAGTTGACTCCAGAACAGTATGATGTAGCTAGAAATAAAGGAACAGAGGAGGTAATATTTATTGATATTGTTTATTTTAGTAAACATCTTAATGCAATTTTAAAAGTACTCGATTTTATTTGCACAGTTGCTCCTGTTAAATTGTATCTTCTCACTTACCGAGTAACTTGTAAATGTTTATTAAGACTTGTTATATTTGGTAAATTGTTGAGATTCCAGTCATTCTTGATCATTAATAGATTTCATATAGATAAATGATAAATAAATAATATGTATTTTGTTGGTTTGTATTTATTTGACAAGTTTACTTTATTCATAGTTGACATTGATTTACTAATTATTAAACATTAAACTATATTTAAAGTAATTAACTATTTAATTGAATAAAAACACATTCTGTGTAGTGTTTATGAGCATCTTCATTATTTGATTTTCATTTCTAGACACATTATAATACTTGGGAATAGTTATTACTCTATTTTTTCATTCGTAGTTTTCGTTCTTGTACAAATGCTAATATGAACCGAACTTTATTTAATATTTCCAGCCGTTTACTAACAAGTATTACGCCCACAAAGAAGATGGAACGTACATTTGTGTCTGTTGCCACGCTAAATTATTCTCGTATGTCACTGAAATTGTTTGTGTGTTTATTTTAAACAACTATGTTTGTCACTCTATCTAAATAATTCAACTTTATAATATTCCCGTTCATATTCCAATGTGGATGCATACAGTCAAGAGGAACGTTTAACGTGACTTATATCAATCAGTGTACTCATATGAGGGTAGACGACATATTTTTGAGTCCAAAAGTTCAAGCGCTTCTGCTTCTAAATGTTATTGTATGTTATCAAATTTATTAACGACGTATTTGTTATACGTGGTGTGTTGATCGATTTACATGAGTATTTGTGCTCTGATTTTCTACATTGCGTCCTTTATGTCCGATAATAAGGTCTGCTACTTTATGAAAAGATTATTTGTGCGAAATCTGATCCATCTATCTCTACAGAATCGGTTCAGTCTGAGCGATTTACGTACCAATTAGGGGGGTCTGTTTGACCCACTGGTGTTAATTGTTTATTACTCAAGATCTACTGAATATATCGATCCATTTATTTATATTCGATTTCATTTATTTTCATAGATATATGTTTAAAGATTAATCACCATGGTTATAACAGAAGTCCTATTTATTGAAGATGACGAAATTCTCAATACGTGCACCTTAATTTGAATGAATTGTTAGAGTTTCACATGATTTTATTGTTGTATCTTATTTCCAGTAGACTAGTTCATTTTAATAATTTAATTTAAAAACTATATTAAACATATAAGTCTAACATATTTTACTTGCATAATCGAATACGTACATTATAAATAAATATAGTTTTCTTTATCAATGACAATATATAATATAAATAAATTAATAGATTAACAACTGATGATTCGAAATTGAACTCTGTAATGAAAATAATTAAAATGATTACAACAATTGACAAGGACTAAACTTAGAAATTAACAATTTAACGGATGGAGTGTGTAATAAATAAACAAAGCTGTTACAAAACACGTTTAGCTATAAAAAATCTTTTTCCGCATTTATGTTTGAATATGTAATACATTTATGTGCTTAAACAGTTGGAAGCTGTTTTTGTAATCTATAAAAATTGCGTATACCACCAATTTTATTTTATAAAACCTGTGCAAATAACCTCAATGAACCAGTTGATGCTGCATCACAATGTATTGTAATCAACATTTTGTATCACCAACAACAGTTCCATTCTGCAAATGCAACTATAGCTCTCCTTCCGTGTCCTGTTGTTGTCAGGTCGACGACTAAGTTCGACAGTGGCTCCGGTTGGCCCTCCTTCTATCAGCCCATCGGTGGGAAGACACGAGGGGATCCCAACACCAATGTTGTTGAAGAGGTGGACACCTCTCTCGAGATGGAGCGAACTGAGGTCCAGTGTAAGGAGGTGAGAGTTGAGGGCTGCATTTGGTGGAATAACAGTTAATTAGTGGGCTGCATTTGGTAGAATAACAGTCCATTAGTGGGCTGCATTTGGTAGAATAACAGTCCATTAGTGGGCTGCATTTGGTAGAATAACAGTCAATTAGTGGGCTGCATTTGGCAGAATAACCTTCCCATGGCATTCTCCTCCTGCTTCAGTGTAATGCCCATCTGGGCCATGTGTTCAACGATGGACCCAACCCCACCGGGATGCGTTACTGCATCAACAGTTCCTCCCTCAAGTTCGACCCCAACACCCCCTCCTCTTCTTGACAGGAAGTGTCAATAATGCAACCTGATTCAATGCTTCATGCCACCTTCAAATAACTTCTGTTTTTTACCTGCCTGTTGTTTCACTGAAATATGTTAACTTATTAAGACTGTCTTTTTTGTACAAATATACTGATTTTTTCAACTGAACAGGCGTTGTTCTTCTGCTACTTACATCCAGCCGTAGTTCCGTTTATCGGCTAAACTGACTAATATAATTTCGTTATATTGCATTATAGTAATAAAAATTTTGATGCTACTTACACGAATTATAGTAATATAATAATAACTGATTAAACATTATTCGTAAGTATAAATTAAAATGGTTTAGAAATTGCGTCTTTATCTAAAAGTATTCTGTAAAAATACACATATGTATATTGAAGTGTACAGTTACAATTACTTGAGGTAAAAATTCAGTGAAACACAACTTTTTTTATATATAGGTGCAATCGGAAAGTTTTGTCCGATTTTTATGAAGGGAAATGTATTAATAATTTTTATAAAATATGTATCTTTTAATAAATCAATGTATAGGAATAGATTTTAATTATGAATATGCATAAATTACAATAAGTTCTTCAAAAATAATCCCCATCAGCGTCCACACATGTCCATCTTGCTGGTAACATATTGATATACTTAGCGAAGAAACTTTAATTTTTTCTATTCAACCAGTCATTAATAGAATCAACAACTTCATTTCGATTTGTACATTTTGAGCTTGAGAAGTGCGCCTTCAGTGAAGAGAAGAGGTAGTAGTCACTTGGAGCAAGATCAGGAGAACACAGAAGATGGGGTATACATAATTAAAAAAAGTTGAATTGGTTGAACTTTTCTGAGGTTTCTCTTGCAGTATAAGGACGAGCATTGTCTTGTAGGAGTTGCAAGCCATGATTCTCTGAATCTAAAGATCGCCTCCTTTTAGCTTGAATTCTGTACTTCAACTCATCCAGTAATCCACAGTAAACTTCAAACGTCATCGTCTGTCTTTGATCAAACAGTTTCAAATGAACCACACCTCGACTATCCCAGAAGAATATAGCCATTGTCTTGTCTGGTTTTAAAGATCTTGTGACATTATTTGTTCTAGGAATATCGCCTCCAGCCCAACATTTCTTCTGGTGCCTTCATTTCTCCACATGATCCAGGTCTCATCAACTGAAATCAGCCTTGCTGTGAATTTGACGAGTAATTCGTTGCCTCTTTGTTTCCCTCACGAGTACATGGGGTACCCATCTACAAGATAAATAACGTAAACCGATCTTTTTCACGTGCTCATAATTCGAAGTTAACACCCATGGTCTTCCGCTTCTTCCTTTATATTCCAAATCGAAATATCCTTTATTAAATTGCGTAATGTATCGCCGAGAAGTTCTTTTTTTAAATTTTTATAGTACATCATAGAGGGCCATTTTCTGCCATTATCGTATGGCATTCTGAACAAACTCAGAAGAGTTGCTAACAGACTGTCTGCCAGAGAGAGATAAGGTGCACTGCTGGGATTCGAACAAGCTACCTTCACACTTAATCACCAGCGCCTTAACCTACTGCAGGCTTTGTTCATTTCCCTATACTCATCTCAGCTTAAATTTAAAAAATACGTTTAATTATATCAACTTAGCTTCTTAAATTCAATATAATAACTAATAAAATATTACATATCGCTATTTCGGATTTTAACTAAGGGCTAAACTGAAGAAATAATAACGCAACTCTGCCCGTTTATAATATTATTTTCTACGCATTTGTAATTTATTTATAAATCATTAAAATAACTTCAATATTCGTCTAAAAAGTGATATATACAAAACTAAAATGCAAGCAATCAATGAGTGTCACAAATAGCTGACTGCAGAATATGATTTACTAGACTCAGTTTGCGTATGTGAACCTCATTAATATGAAATAATAATCTTCATTAATCGATAAATATATTGTTAATAACTTTATTATTGTACCGTATAATGAACATTAGACCTCTGTTTCATTATAATAAAAAATACATCATATTATAAAATGTTATTGAAAAATAATACATTTTTAATTATGAAATAGAATATTAAAATATTCTTTATCAAAAAATTGATGATAAACGTAAAGAGAACTGTGATAAATATTTATAATAATTATTTAATGTTTACGACGCATAGCCAACAATCTATTTTATTATAAAATTCAATTATTATCTCGAAATTGATTTATTCATAAAATACTAAATATTTTTTACTACCAACATAAGTTATTGTATACTGTATATATATTACATAATTATAGAATTCTTGAAAACAATCTTCGTCGACTGTTCCAAATGCCATTAAACATCGCATGCTGAAAAAATTACAATTTGCTCCACATGTAAGAATATTGTATTATAAATAAAAAACGAATCTACTTTCAGCAATTATAAGAAAAATTCTTTTGATTATTATAGCTCATGTTGATTTTAATTGGGCATAAATTTGAAGACCATTACATTCCACTTTTACTATTTTGAAAGTGATCCTATGTAAAATTCTCCTACGGATAATCATACATTTCATGTTTAATATTTAGAATGTATTTACTATAGCATACCCACTGATCAACCAAGTGTAACTCTTCGTACGTGGATATACTTTGTAGGGTTTGCTACATGGAGGGAGGGGTATTTTACCCCCCCCCCCTGGATAACCAAACTTTCTATCCTCCGATTAAGCTAAAATGTGGTACACAGATATACCTCCTAAAGAATTGTCAAGCAATTTTAATTTTCAAAAATATTAATCAATTGGTATAATTTTTAAAACATGATCACGTCATAAACTCCAGTTAGGAAAACTATAGGAAAATAACCACATATGCTATATATTCACCAATAAATGTTACAACTTTTGTTCAATGCAACCAATTGACTTGATTCTTTTTGCATCTGATTCCAAATCACAAGATCTATATATTTGTTGATATATTTTTATAATTATACTACTTATACAAATAAGCTATAGGTAGTGTAAATGATATTTGAGTATTATTTTAATTTGCTGGTTATTTTAATAAATAATTTAAATTATTCAAGTTAAATGGATATAATTTACGATAAACTTATTTTTTTCTTTTGGGGGTGGTAAAAATTGGATCAATAATAACACAATTTTTTCTGGTATGTAAAAATATTCGAAATTTTTTTTGTTATATTTTTGAGTTAGATAAAAGTATTTTAGCCACTGAGTAAAAAAATCAGGGTCATACGTTTTATAGTTCAATCAAAAACTTAATTTATTTGAAAAAAAGTAGCATACCCTCCTCCCTCCACGTACGAAGGATTAACAGAGACCCCTTATTATATAAATATGATTTCCCACTCGTGTTTAATTAATGTGTAATGTGTTCGATTTAAAAAATACTTCGCAGTATCAGTTCATTATTATTCAGATATTTGTACACAACCGAAATAGCGGAAAAAATCCATAACTTGCATTGGAATTATAATTGTTTGTTTATTCCCGATATAAATTGCGGTTTGATTTAAATAAAATAGGTGAGTTGTGGTGGGCCGCTGGGTCGTGCTTTTTAATTATTTTAACCATTTGTAACTTTTGTCACTTTGTATGACCGAAAATAATTTTGTTATATTTAGTTTTGGATTTTTTTAAATATTGATTTCAATTTGTTGTTCTTGCGCTTGTAATTCTTGACGTTGATTGGCGGAACTTCAGTTCTTGAATTGTGATTTTTGACATTAATCGATATAGATTTCATCTCTCGAACTTGGATCTTCAGTTGTTTTATTTGTTCTTGAATGTGGGACATACTAATTAATTTGGTCTTACATCTCTTTCATGGAATTTTCAATTGACTATACTGATAAACAAAACAAAAACAAACAAATATTTCCGAATGTAGTTCCGTATGAGAATATAACTTTGATGTTCAAAAAACCTTTACAATCTACGTTGTTCATTAACCAGCCATATCGTATTTGACTAGTTTAATGAAAAATAATATGATATACAGTTAATAAAGAATTTTTAAAAATTATCTACTAAGCTCTAAATTTCTTGTATTAAAACACATATGTACGAACAAACACCTAATTTATATTTTAAACAAATAATACAAAAACAATAAGTTTGTATCATTCCAAGTTAGTGAAAATATTACAATTATTTCACTTAATTGTGCAGCACACAAAATTATGAGATATTTTACTAATTTATAGTCAACAATATATCGCACCTTTTTCATTTCTGCACAAATAGGTATGACAGTTCTGGCAATACTCCGTGGAATCTCAGTGAAATTGCAAAACAGCTTCATCAATGTTCTGGAGACATGCAACATTGTTTCAAATGTGCATGCTCAGTTGTGCTAACTTCGAGAAAATAGTGACGAAGAGTTCTCTACAATCTTCAATGAAATGGAAGAAGCGACAAGTGATCTGAACATCACCTTTTCCATATCAAGAAAAGCTGGGCGTCAGATACACCAATCAAACGTACCTGCAACACGGAGCAGCATTACAAGCGTTTCATAATGATTACATTTCTTGATTATGTAAGCATCGAGTTAGTTGAACGTTTCGGCATAATCCACAGACAAGTCGTGCAACTTCTAAAACTTGTTCCGTCGTCTCTCCCTCAACAACATTCTGTTCCGGATGAATTACTGAAACTGGTAGACATTTATCAGGACGATCTTCCCAACAAAGGCATGTTTCCGTGAAATATTGTTCTTGGTTCAGGTACTGGAATAATGAAAAGATCTCTTCTTCAAAACCAGTTCCAGATTCTCTATATGAAGTCCATCGCACTTGTGACAAAGACCGTTTTCCGAACATTCATGTACTGCTAAGAATTGCCCCGACTATCCCAGTCACAACTTGTGAAAATGAAAGAAGCCACAGCCAGCCCAAACTTGTCAAAGGTTACTTGAGGTCAACGATGTCGCAGGAAAGGTTGATCGGATTAATGCTTATGAAAGTGCATCGAGCTGCCACAAAGGCATTGTCTGTGTCATGCTGACATGTTTGTTAACTGACTAATTTGAAACATTCTAAACATACTTGTGAAAAACTTGTACACATTCGACTCTTATTCTGTACTCCATCACTGTATATATACCTACTAAATTTGGTAAAAAAAAATTTATAACAATTGAACGAACTGGTGTTTAAATGGTTTTAGCACAGTAGCTGTAGTAGTTATATTTTAATGCTAAAACATATTTTGATTCAAGTATACATACTTTAGATACACTATAAGTGTCTGAAATATCGTGCTTTTTTTTATATATTTCGGGCCCTTTCTGGACAAAATGGAACCCCCCAAACAAAATCCTGGATCCGGCCCTATTAATCAATATAATAAATGTAAATAATATATTATGCAGCTCAAAAAGTGCAGTGATCATTGAAAATTACTATTTTATAGTTTACATTAATAGTTATTTATCAATCAAATTGGTTTCAAATCTTTGCGCTAACATATTGACTAACCTATTGTACATATTCTACATATTCTGCGAGTCAGACTTAAATACATTATTTAAATAAACACTCTATAACCAGTTTTTGGTTTGTTTTCTAAAAATAAATATTTGTAGTTGCAAAAGCCCTAATTTGTACAATAAAATATTATTAATTACTTTTCTTCTTTAGATACTATGGTCCGTATTACAGAAGCAACTTTAACGCTGTTTTAGTTAGTGAGCACTAAAATAGATCACGTGTAAGTTAAAAATAGTAACATTGTTCGCTTAGAGTTAGAGCTGGATTACAGAAGCTATGTAGGTCAACCGAGACTCATAATTATAGTAAGTTAGTTTAGTTTTGGATTCCAGAAGCACTTTTAAACATTTATTAAGTTATTCGCGGTTCAATTGTAGTGATATAGTGGCTGGCAGTGGCACCTCTAAACATACAATATGAATTTTATTCGTGCTGTAAATGATATTAACCGGATACGTTATTTAGGAAGACAGATACCCGCAATAATTTAAGAGATTTAAACAACCCATTTGAAATATATATACTCAAAACGAATTTATAACAAGGTTCCGTTTTTCTAAAGAAACTACCATTTTTATTTGCCATATTTTAAGAGAACATTTACAAAGACCGACACGACGACATTATTCTGTTAGTGTGGAGTTACAGGTGTTGACCGCTCCTCGGTTTTACGCAACAGGAACATTTCAAATTGTGTTGGGAGATTTGAACTATTTAAGTCAGTCTTTTGTTTCAAATGTGTTGCTAGCGTTTCGACAGAACTTGCAAATCTTCAACAAAATTTATTAATTAACTTACACAAAATAAAGCGGCCATTGTTTGCCAACAATTTTCCAATATCGCTAACTTTCCGAGAGTAATCGGAGATATTGAACACATATTCCTATTTGCAATCCTGGTGGACTTGACGCTCATAGATTTTTTAATCGAAAACAATTTCATTCAATTAATGAACAAGCCTGTTGTGAATATAAAAAGTACCCTATTAGAAGTATTGTTGCGCGCTGGCCAGGGAGTGTGCATGACGCAAAAATGTTCACTTTGTTAAACGTAACATATATATATATGATAACGTAGCATTGACTAATATATTACTGACCAATAAGAGTACGAGAACACAATCAGCTGTTATAATGACGATGTGTGTGACGTATTAGTGGCCACCAGTTAAAGTTAGCTTCTGGAATGATGACTGTATTAGTTAGAGTCGCGACTAGTTCGTAGCGCCACTAACCTAAAATTGCTTCTGTAATACGCTTCTGTAATACGGGTCATAAAATTATGAACAGGTTTCTTTGTTAGACTAATGTTCAACGAAGTATATTTCAACGAAGTATATTTATTACTTTTAATTACAGTTGATTTTTACACGTCATCTTTTATTGAGTGTACCTTATTTCTGTTTTTATTACTATAGGATATATATATAATGAACAAATTATCTGCTGTTTATTTTAATTACAAAATAATCATTAATAATAATGAGATGTAAACCATTAATGATCAAATAGTATTAATTATTAAATCTTTATTAAATTGTTTCAGTATTAGTTTTAATAGATTATTTATAAATTTATTGTAACAAACTGACCTAAACATTTTTTATTATGATCAAATTTAATTATCAAGGAGATCGAATTCTTATCAGTGAAAGGAAATGTAAATGTGTTCCTCAAATTTATAATTAAAGTAAATTTTTAACGTAAATGTTGTCTAAACAACTATATATTTATATATATTGAGAGTTTATATGTATAGATAACAACACAGACATTACTAAATTAAGTGTTTATAATATTGATAAATATATTTTATAATAACTGATATTTGACTTAACGAAATATACATAACGTAGAAATAAAGAAGACCAACGTGATAAATACACTTTGCATACTACTGACGCTCTTTTCTCAAGTATGTAGTAGGCTAAAGAGAAAACTCACGAACGTACTGACAATATCATAGAAGACATTGTTCGGGTAAGATCAAGATAGAAGGTAAGAAGGATGTTGACTGTGGCTATTTCATATGTTAAGTTGTAAATATGCCTATTTCGATCTTAGTTCCTGTTCAATATTATCATGTTTATATAATATAGTATTATAAGTGACACAACCTTACCCATCATTTCATATTGTCCGCCGTCTTGTATTCTGGTATAGAGTATTTTTCCTTCGGTGACCGAATGCAGAATTTACTATTAATTGGGTTATTCTGTTTGTTTGTAGTACGATGCTCAGCAGATGGTGAGAAAGGTATCATTTTTAGTTATTATTTGGTGCACTTAAATAATTAATTATAATATTATGTATAATAAGTACAACTAATAAATACCAAGTGTCACACATAAAACATACATTACCAGTAACAATAAAGTGTTACACAGGGCCTACTCACATAAACCGTAGTGTAAAAATCGTCTGTAGATATTTTATAGGTAATCCAGTTCTATAATTTGTTAGTGATGGAAAGTTATTCATAGTTAGTATTTGTATTATCCATATAATACATTTACACCATATTCTACTCTCTACGAAAAGCTCGATAATGAAAATGAATAGTTTATTATTAGTTTATTTTAATTCCGTTTTTGGCACTAATAATTTGATAATATTAAAAACCGTTACTCTACTGTTATGATGTTTTCCACTAGGATATCAAATAAAGTACCATCTCTACACAATACGACTATCAGCATCAAATAAAGAACCATTATAAATATACCGTTTATAACATTTGAAATGAATTGAATCTTCTTTAGATATTCTACAAAGCATTTAAACTATAATTACGGCCTATATTGTCACCCCGAGAATACCACGTAATCATTTCTCCCTGATTATCAGACTGAAAATAGCATATACAATACACTTAAATGCTTTTTTAAACAGAAACATTAAATATATAATTCGCTTCCGACTTTCATAATCCCAAATAATGTCATTGTGATATTTAACTTAATTTATCAGCCACTGTAGTAGTTACTTCCGTGTTCTGTCCCTCTAATTAAATCAGCCATAGTGAACCAAGTTTGATAAAATGTGATTTTCGAAGCCACTTTCGAGTCGTCATTTATCCGTTGAAATTAATTTTAATAAAAGGATTGAAATAATTTAAAATTGTCAATTAAAACTTTCTATGAATTCTGCATCATATGACATTGCTCACTATACGTGGATATAGCCTTTTTCATAATGATTATTTCCTCATTTTTGTATTTGTATATAATTTGGTGGTGTATACTATTACTAGTGATAATAGAAATAATTAATCCATAAGAATTAAATAGTGATAATGTTCAAATTACCTTATATACATACTTTTATTATATGTAATATTAAACAGTAACATTAATTATTAAATACATTTTCAGACTTTACGTATCAGTGCGGATATTGCTACCAATTTGTAACTATAAGCAAACAGTGGCAGGATGCCAACGCTGACTGCCAAAATCGGGGGATGAATTTGACTTCCATTCACAGTGCGGATGAAAATGTATAAAGTGATGTGTTATTATTATTTTTATATATGTACATAATATAATTGTGATCTATTCTTCTTTTACATTGTCGGCACTATAAGACATTCGTTTCGCAAATGTATTAGATCAAAAATATGTTGATGAAACACACAGACCATACAATATGTGAACGTTGGTACTGTATAAAGTTCTTAGTTGGAAACCAACTTTGAGGGGAGCGGGTAGATAAAATTGCACAACTGATTAATATGAAATGTTAGCATGTTGGCCATATTGAGGCACTGCATTAAATATACATGGCGCCACTTGTTCAAAGTCAACAATTTGTATAGTTTATTGATAAATACATTCTTTTAACGATATCTGATGATAACCTTTAGCGATTCCAAACTTTTTGTTTATTAATAAATTAAACGTAGATATTGTTTATAATAATTTGACAAACGCAAGTTTTATTGCAAGCATTTAATTTTTGTCATTTAAAAATATGCGCTTATTTGATATATTAATGGTTATAATGGCCTTACTCATGTACTTAAGTACTTAATGTACATTGTGGTACATTGTGGTACATTGTGGTTCATTGTGGTACATTGTGGTACATTGTGGTACATTGTGGTACATTGTGGTACATTGTGGTACATTGTGGTACATTGTGGTACATTGTG
>JAUZND010058620.1:0-18492 GCA_034780555.1 Coelogynopora nodosa
ATAAATAATAGATTATATGTATGTACAACATAAATTTAACATTGGGGCCGACTACTTATGCGCCACCCTGTATATTAATTAGTTTACAATATATTGATTAGCTCACCGCTTATCCTCAATGTTCTTAAGTGTCCTTAATTGTTGATTGCCATGCAATATCAAGTTACAGTAAGGTATAGCTTAAAAAGTAATGAATTTTTAATACTTATGTTGTTATTTGACGTAGTTGTAGTATTAAAGTAATTTTGTAATACTTAATACTATTTAATCAATATGCTTCGACATTATACAAAAAACATTTCGGCAAGAAATATTTCATTTAAAATATGTGAAAATGTACAGTTACTTTACTAAATAGAAACTGACCCGATTTAGCGTTATCGCATATTATGTATATAATAATCTATTTATACCAATATCACTTTTAAAACCAGTTTTAAATTAAATTTATAAGCATAACTACATTTTTAGAAGAAACACTTAAAATATGAACTTTTAAAAATTCTGGCGGTCTTAAACTGAACGCTTGGGCCCCCGTCTTGAGGTTTAATATTTATACTATATCTACTACTATGTTTTATTTGTTAATAATACTGTTATTGTAATGAAATTATATCTGTATTTATTAATAGTAATTTAACAAACATCATTTAAAACATCAAGGGATGCACTTGAAGATTATAAATATTTACAATAAGTAAACCATTATCTTATCTATAAGGGACATATTTATAAAAAATAACAATTCATATACTATTACTACGAGGTAAGCTTCGGTACATAAAGTAAGCCTTGGGATGGCCTTACCATACAAACCTTGCCTTACCAAACAAACCATAGGTAGAAGTAAATCTATTTGAATAGTTATGTATATAGCAAGTGACTAAGTGTTGGCGAAGCCTCATTTTTGCTTGCTACACTTATTCACTCGCGTGTGTCAAGCAATACTAATTCTCATAATAGACCCAATCGTAAAATCATAACGCAATTACACAGCAAAGTTAGTCATTCATTTTACAGCAATTTCCACACCCTTAGTTTCATAATAGAGAGAGACACAGTAAGTTTATTTATTTAATATCGCAGCATATTATTATGCATCACTGGCAACCTATTGAATTACGCAGTGAGTTTGCCTGTGGAGAACAACAGATCAATGCGTCAATTTATGTTTTGAACCATAGAAATATTTTTAAAAAATTCTCTTTAATTTCTATGTTTTGAACTGACCAACTTACTGATTTAAGGATACCTTAAAAGACATTTATATTGATTGGTATTGCTGAGAAATGATATCACTGTTTTGATATGTTCACGTAGTTTATATATATATTTTAATGTAAATTTAGTTAGTTTATTATTAAATATGTATAACATAATTCGTGTAATATTTCATCTGAATGTAACTGTTTTTTTTAATAATTTAAAATATGCTATCAAAAAGTATATTTTAAAATACAAATAGTATTTTCATTTTAATTATTTTATAATTACTACTAGCAAAAGTACCATCTTTAAGTTATTTTTAAGTTATACATGTTTACATTTTCAAGTGTTCTACTACTCATATAAGTGAGTAAGTAGTGACGGAGTTTAGCGACTATTTTCATAAATAGTTTCCCGTAACTCAATGTGTTGCTTCAGAGAAAGACGGGCTGCAGAATCAGCCGACCATATATCCGACGAATATGGCTCCCAAGTACGCCGAGCCGAGAGCCTCCATCCAGGGCCGAATGCTCGTGGAGAGTCAAATCGATCGGCCCAATGGTGAGACGATATTTTGACCAGCTGGTTCACCACTGGAGCAACTGTCAGGAGGAAGACTTTGAAAAGGCTCCATTATTTGTTATAGTTTAAGGAAATTTGATTATAGACTGTTTTTGTTTATTCAAGCTTGATTTATATTGGATAGTAGTATTTTCAAGAAAGATTGTATAGTTATAATAGGTTAATTTTATACTGAAGTTTAAAACTATAACTTACATCATAAAGTTCAGAGGAGCTTTACTAAACAAATATAATGAAATGACTCGTATAAAAGACTCAACCTTGCACTTTTGTGTTTGTATAGAACTCGGTTAAGAAGTTTAAAAAAGGCTGTCCATTGGTTTTTACAACAACAAAAAATAATAATTTGTATTTAATATTAATATTATTCAATTTATAATCAAATCATTATTTAAGGCATACACATTACTAACTTGATGTTTTTGAGTGGTGATAAATACTAGGTATACTTTATATATTATTAAAAATATATATATTAGATGGGCATACTTTGCCTAGTAGCCTAGTTGCGGATAAACTACTCCAATAGCTGCAAAGTAATTGTATAATGTGACACAGGTCCGATAGCATAATTCATCTAATTTATATCAATAAATAGAATATAGTTACCCAAAACATTGCTTGAATTATTAAAATGTAACATACAAAAGTGTAATAATGACTTCCTTTTGAAAAGCATGCCCATTTATTTTAAAACGTTGGGGTACGATACGATACCATTATACCTGGTAGGCCTACGACTGCAAAAAATGTATCGTGCTCATAAATTCCTTTATACTTTTACTGTGCTCAGCTCGTGTCAATATGTAATAATTCGGAAACACTGTGTATAGTATAGCATCTCGAATAATTAGTGTGGTTGTGTACACAGACACAACAATATTGAATTGTACTGTTCTTGAGCCAATCAATGTGTACAGTACAGTAAAATTGTAATCAAACTCAAGTTGCTCAACAGTATTTAAATCGAACTACACTCGACACTTCGTCAAACGCTACCTACCTGTCGCTAGAAGGAAACAGAACTCTAAAGTGGGGTGCGAGAGAGAGAGAGAGAGAGAGAGAGAGCGGTAAACCGATGCTTTACATTCCTGGACATAAAACACATAAACCTCTATCTATCTTAATCATGCGAAAGTAGTTAGTGTTGTAACAAACGTGAACTGAAATATATATATACAGTTACAGAATAGTTCCACTTAAAACTGCGGCCTATAGTTTACAACTCATATAATAATATACACCAACACTGTAAGGAACGAGATAAACTATATATGCGTTAAGATTTAAGCTAGGGAAGAGACATTAGTTTGACAGTGGTGCAACATGTCGAGTTGACATTCACAAAAAACTTAGGGATTGTAATCCGCTTCTGGAGCGACAGTTCAGTTTGACTTCATCAGTGACTATAGTTTCAACTCACCGGGAGGCGTGGTGTGTCGCGCTGCTGCCCTATTTATCGCCGCTAGTCTCCCTTCGCCTTCCTTCCTCCAGACTGGGGTGATGCCAAAATGCTGGAAACGAGTGTTCCGGATTTTGAACTGCGTGATGTCATCCTACTGTTGAGACATGATACCGAGGTTGTGCGCCTGAATGCGGCCGCCTATCTGCAGCATATCACCTTCCGGAGTGAGGAAGTAAAGGAGCGGGTGCGGTGAGTGAATTGTAACGTTTGTGAAATACATTTAGAAGGCGATTTATATTTTATTTATTAAGAACGCAAATTATATTTGGTGTTTGGAAATATTTAGTTTTTTTCCCTGGGAATTCTTGTTTTGTAGCCCGTAAAATATTTTTTGTTTCACTTTTTGTTTGGTGAAAATTATAATAATTCCATTTTACATTTCTATTCTTACTTATAAATAATGTTTATTTTACTGTACAATACATTGATTTATTTGTAGGAAAAATTATAAATTAAAAGTTTTTTATTTTTACAAAGTTATACTTTGAAAATATTAACATTTTGTATAATACAATGTTGCCATAAGACTCTGGCACGGTAAATGTATATACATCTCTGATATATGCTTACAATATAAACCAAGCAATGTGATAAATTCAGTGTAACATGCTTACAGCTTACCAAGAGTCGAACTCACTATACACTTCGAATTCAAGGCAGAGATGTTATCGGCCAGCGCTCTCCTTGTTGTATTAGGTATATTGGTAGCGCTTTTAAATTGAATTTATCACATATTGTTTGGTTTAGCTCGTTATGCATAAGTTAATGTTTCGATTAATTTATATAAGTTATCGTACCAATGTCTGGTGTTTATGTACCTTTATGTTTATTATTATTAACCCAGGAAAAGCACATTTATTAGTATTAAGGAATATTGCATTACAAAGGAATCCAATAATAACGACTTTTAAGGTACTTCGTATCAAAACTGGTTTTCAGATAATTGGAATTAAAACTTATACAGTTATAACTTATATAAATCAAGCCAAATGACATCCGTCGACTACATAAATTCGTTATATAAATCGACAATCAATAACAACATAATTAAAAAAAATAATGAATAAATGTTGCTTTGCTTTTCATTTAGTTTTTATTCCTTATTATATTTTTGTTCCTATACATTCCTGTTGTATTGAATGCTGTTCTTAACACTAATATGTTATACATGTTGTAATTAATAATAATATCAATCATTTATATTATTACAAATAAATTAGTGCATATTCTTATTGTGTAATTTTGCATATCGGTTATTCTAATCTCTAATTTTATTTCAAATTTAACTATGCATAATTTTTCTTTATTTCATCTTACTAGAGAGCTTAAAGGAATTCGACCTCTAATAGACTTACTCCAGTCGGACAACTACATAGTCCAGAGGAATGCTCTTGGTGCACTTCGCAACATCTCCTTTACCCTCAAAACTTTAGTCTTGGTAAGCTGTTGTCTAGCTGTCTTGTTTGTAATGGTAGATTCCATAGTGCCTCCCATTACTACTCTCTCGAAACTGTATGTTTGAATGATTGACAATACAAATAGCTTAATGTATTTTAATTTAGTTTCTAGCGTATACTATACTTTTTAGATGGAGTGTGTCGCTTTTTTCGTTTTTCTTTATTATTGTTTTCTCTATATATCTATGTTTCTGTCACTTTAAATCTCTTTCCCACTCACTATCTATGTAAGTTGTAACTATGGTATTTTTTTTCAAATAAATATTATACTTCCAAACTAATCAGCATGTGGTAAAAATCATTATAGATAGAGACAGAAAGCAAGAGAGAAAATCAATATCTAGGGATACCATATTATCTTCCCAGTTAGTCTAAAGTAGTCTCTTTGGTCCATCAGTTCCGTCCTGCCAGTGATGTCTCCGATAGGCCAGGAAATGTATTAAGTTAAATGTTTAGTCAATTGTATATTATATTTTAATAACTCATATATTGCTTTGAGGGGAATACATCGTATAAACATATTGTTTACTCGACTATCGCGAACTTCGTTGAACAAAGAGACCATGCTGGAGCAACGGATAAATTGATTTAACAGGAATAATGGCCCATAAGGATATTATTATTACAATAGTTGTATTTCTATTATTTTTATAATAATTTAAATATAGCATAAATCGCGTAACCTGTGTTTTAATAATCTCTCATTATTCTATCTCCCTGTCTACTTTCTCTATATCGCCCCACTACTTGTCCCTCTTTCCGTCAATCCTACACCCTTTCATTTCTCTCACCCTCAATCTCTCCCAATCTTTCTACCTCTCAGTCTCTCTCCCTCTCTCTCTCCATCATCATCTGCTCCCTTCCTTAGAACGAGATATCCCAGGAGGGCGGGATCCATCGGCTCACGGAACTCCTCCAGAACACCAACCAGGCCGACATCCAGGAGCTGGTGACCGCGGTCATGTGGAACGTATCGTCTAGTCGCGATGTGAAACGGGCGATCATTGATGTGGGCCTCTCCGCGCTGGTCAACTTGATCATCCTGCCACACACCGGCCTAGAGTCTAGGGGGGGCGAGTTCGTCTCGATCAATCAGGAGATCCTCTGGTCTAACGTTTTCAAGAATGCCACCGGTGTTATCAGGTGCGTGTAATGCGTTATTTTGGTCTCTCCGAGCTAGATCATGGTTTGAAGGAGACTTGAGTGATCGGTGGAGAGAATCTGTCCGGATGTATACCACAACGAAACAGCATCGTAAATTGTTTAAAGTGAATTTCTGTCTGCGTTTTTTAAGTAATTTGAAATTACTAACTTATGTTTGATTTTAGAAAAATGTGTAAATAATCAAGTTATTGTAATTTTTACAAAGTAAATTAGATTATTATTATTTTAATTAATTAAAATTGTATTCATATTCAAACAATTTATAATGTATTAAATAGGCCATATACAATATTTGCGTATATTGTTCAGTTTAAATGATCATTTTTAATCACTTTAAACTAGTCTATAGAACAATTGTTTAATTGTCCTGAATATGTGCTCCGTGCATTGATATCTTTTTTCAAATACTAGTTCAATAAAGACAGCCTGGATCAGTCGATACACTCTTCTATCTATGCTTGTTAAATAGATGACATATTTAGAAACGGCTGCCACCCAACAAGTTGAGTCAATTTACTATGTAAATCAAGTATGAATCCTGTAGTTGAATCCTGTTTTTAGAAAACAAATTTACTAACATCAATTATTTTTTAATATATTAAAAGATATGGTAATTCAAACAATTTTGACAATAAAAATAAAATTAATACTATTTTGAATATTTAAAAGGATAGTTAACTTTGTTCTGTACCTAGTGTGAATATTTATGAAGACGTAGTGCGGATTTTATGATTATCGTAATATATTAATCTATATTAATAAGCACTAGGGGTCGCTTAACCAATTCTCGTCCCTTCCCCCTCCAGGAACGTGAGCTCCGACGGGCGCGACTCCCGCAACCGGCTCCGAAACTCGCCCGGTCTGGTGGAAGCGATGATCTACACCGTGCGCGAGGCGGTGCGCACACCCAACATGGACAACAAGCCGGTGGAGAACTGCGTGTGCACCCTGCGGAACCTGAGCTACGCCTGCCAGGAGGTGGCTGACCCGGGCTATCTGCTGCGCCAGGAACCGGGCCATGAGCGCCCCAATCGTTCTGAAAGTGAGAGGGGTGGGGGTTGGCTCCTGTTGAGACTTTGTCGTGTTTAAGTTGTGTGAAACTTTGAATTTTTTGGTGCTGCGAAAACCAACGAAAACGTTTAACAAAATTATTGTGTTTTGCAAAATAGTAGTTTACTTTTAGTTTAGTCTAAAAATTAATTATAGTGTATTGAAGTATAGTGTGGACGAATATGGCACCATTGAACCCGTAAAAACTGAATTTCATTAACTAAAACTGTAATCATAATTTTAATTATACTTATATTATGTTATTAATTCTTTCGATTTTCGATGATAAAAAGTTTCCAAATGTTTTTTCAAACCCGTTAAAAATGTTGTATAATTACACGCTCTATGATAAAGATCATGGGAAGGTTAGTGGTGCATATCCCAAGGAGGAGGAAAATTTGCACCCTCCATTTGGCACAACCAGGGCGGAGGGGGATGAAAGGGATAAATTAAAAGGGAGAATGTGAGAAAAAATAGGTACCTTCTAATGATAGGTACTCATATATTTATTTTCAAGATTTTATCATTATGAGATATACTACACTTATAATTAATATACAAACTATTTTACCTATAATGTCAGTTGCGGCTAAAAAGAAGTGTTGTCAATTAGCCGCGCGGTTTATTGCACAAAACTAAAGGCTTAAATTAATTTGCATGCTTTTAAATTTTTAATAGAATGTTACATATTATTATCCATCAGACTCATATATTTGAAGCTAAAAAATACTACAACCAGTGCTACATCAAATTAACACTGCATCTGCTTCCAATCACACACAACGCTCCAATATCATCCTTCTTACTTCTTTTCTCCCACGCTGTGATTGGTCCAGTCGACCCGGTCATCTGCTGCGGCCCCAACGCCAACCTGTCCAAACCACAGCAGCCCCGACACGGGCACACAGTTGGCCGCAAAGCAGCTCGACCGCAAAGCAACTCGGCGGCGGCCAACGGCGTCAGCACCAACGGGCGTGGCGAGGCTCGGCACTCCCCGATCATCCTGCCGCCCAATCATGGGCGGGCGCCCCGCGGGGCCGACCACCTGTGGCAGGTGGGCATGGTCGCCGTCTATCTGCCCCTGATCACCGACTGCTCCAACCCGGAGACGATTGAGGCGGCTACCGGGGCCATTCAGAACCTGACCGCCTGCGACTGGCAGCCGAGTATTGACATCAGGGCTGAGGTAAGCGACTGGTGTTCATATCATGTGTACCGCAGCCATTTCAGTAATTTAAAGATTACGAAAAATTCCGAAAATACTTACTCTATATTTTTTCCATATTATTATATTATATTCAATTCGAATTTATGGTTGGATAAAACATGTTGTTTGGTAAACAAATCTAAACTACTCAATTAATAATTTTATTTACAATTTTTTTCATAATTCATACTGTCTTTTAAATCCACAGGTTTCACTTGCTATCTTATCACTCCGGGCTAGTTTTACATAGAGTACAAGTTACGTTTAGATTAAAATTTATATTAATTTGTGGTTTGATTATAACACATTTCTTTTGTTTTATGTTTCTAGAGGAGTTTATTCATGAATGTTGTTTAATCCACTTAAACCATCTTGATATTATTATAACGTTGGTTTATTATTTAACAGTAGCTTTAATAATTTACGGTCCGCTTCATTTCTATTTTGTGATTTGTTCTAATGTTGGTGTTGAGGAATGGAATGGAATATAATGTGACTAAATACTGTTACCTGTTAAACATTTGCTATATTTCCCTATGTTAAAGAATTATTGACACAATAAAATGTATTATTTATTATTGATCGTTCGACTGTTTTTCCTATGATCGTGACACTTTTTCGGGACACTTTTAAGAGACCATGTATATTGTCTTGATTTGTTCTATATCAAGCTCTGCCCCACTCGACCCCCAACAGGTACACATTCAGAAGGGCTTGCCCATCCTGGTGGACCTGCTCAACATCGGCGCAGACCGGATAGTTCGCGTGGCGGCCACTTGTCTGCGCAATCTGGCCATCGACCTGCGCAACTGCAACCTCGTGGGCAAGTACGGCATCGAGCATCTGGCCGCCCTGCTACCCGCCCAAGTGACGGGCAGTGCTGCCGCCGCAGCCGCCTCCGCCCCCGGTAGTACAGTTGAACGTGACGTGCCCAGTGGCACGATCTACTCATTGGAGACGATTGCTTCCATCCTCTCCACCATCTTTGTTGTTGTCAACACGAATACGGCGTTTGCTGAGTGAGTTTTAGAAGTTTGTTTGTTGACATTCCGTCCGTCTCACGTTCGTGGAAATGTAGCCTTTCTGTTAGCATTGTGGGAGTTGCCTCTTCGTGCGATGTTTTTGAATATGTATTATAATTGGCTGATAAGGTCAGTCTTGACCAAGGTAGGGATATGTTGCATAGCTAATGTCTATATCTATAATTCTCAAGGTAGAATTTTTTATTCGAAGAAAGCGCCATCTCTTTTAGATATTAAAAAATTCTCATTTATTTTTTTACTTTGTTTATTATTTATTTTGGACATTAATTTATTTAACTAATGGTGTTTTGGATTTGGAAATTGGTACATTACGTGTAAATTATTGTATAAAATATAACAATTTTATATATAATTTATTGTAATTGTACTAAAGTCAACATATTTATCATTCTTATTTCTAAATTATAATTTTTCTTTTATTATGATTTGTATATTAAATGAATTAAATTAACATTTTTAATTCTATTAACTTAAATCTGGTTCTAGTGGCAATTTAAACTTTATGAATTTACATTAAGTACAATAACAATTTATGTGTTTAGATTTAGTATATTTAGTTGATTAACTGCACATTTACAATATGAATATATTTTATAAATTAATAAAGTCAGCACCTTTAGTACATTTAAAGTTAAAATTTGTCTAGTTAATGCAGTATTTACATTTACCATGTGTTCACTATCTATTACATCATTACAATCCAAACGCAAATCTTCACTGCAGACCTTTCCACCAGCACGGCGGCAACCAGCGCTGCATGTACATCATCAACTCCCAGCGCTTCCTCGACAACGGTGACCAGGTCGAGGACCGCGATAAGGTGCCCCGCTTCGCCCGCCACGTGCTCCGGCTCATGTGGTCTGTGACCAGCCTCCACCCCGTCTACAAGGCGGAGGGCTGGACCGAGGCCAACTTCTTCGCAAAGAGGGTGGTCGGCCGCCGCGGGACTGAGGGGGGCAACTCCGGGCTGGACTGCAGCGGCTGCGCGGGGGCGGGCCGCAAGTCACACGGGGGCAGCATCAGCAAGCCGAGGATGACGAAGAGCAATGACACCGGCCGGCAGACGCCCGAGGTGGGGTCTGTTCAAGGTCCCGTCGCCAATGTGAGTTGATCTGGTTCTTGTGGTTGGGTTGATTGGACTTATTTAATGGTTTGGGACTTGGTGACGTGATGGATACACACACTATTGGAATCAGTCAGACTTAAAGGATTAGATTATGTTGGTATAATACTCAAATTCACACTTTATATTGTAGGAACTGACTCCGTCTTACTATAGTTTGATCTAATCTCTCCTGATACGTTCTTCTATTAGTAAACTGTAGACCAGATATGATTCATTTTGCTCATTAAGAGGCGCAAGTGTGTGATAATGGTTTTTATATACAGATATCTAAGTTTCGGAGATCACTGTTTGTTGAATAATTACATAATAATATGTAATTCTTCAACAAATAGTGATTAAATTATGTTATATTTTGTAAACATATTATGTTTTGTTAACAGTCTGTCCTGTGTAGTACATTCTGATAAGGTAGTCAAATAACATGATATTTAATAGTAGGATTTAAAAAATTATAGGTCAATTTTTATAGAAAAAGATAAACTACAACAAACATCTTTACACTACTCATTTTTTATGTTCTAAATATTTAGAGTAAAACTGAAAGACGACATTTTTAGAACCATTATTTGTTTATACATACAATGTGGTACAAATAAAGATATGCGGCGTCTGGATTTTCATTTGGCTGGAAGGTTGACCCTTAAATGTCCTGCCTCGAAAGGTTGGCAGGTCTTTATATGGGTTATGGTTTTATTAGGGTTATGATGTTTTACAATGTGTGACAGACGGATTGAAAGTTATGCAAAGTTATTATTTTTTATATAAAATAAAGGTTAATTAATTAAATGTTAATAATAATTATAGAGGAGTTTTAATTTAAATACAATATAATACTACAGAAATATATTTTTTAAATTTTTAAATAACTTGTTGTCTTATGTTTTCTGTAGGCTATAGCTTTCAAATTCTGTTTCTCCTTTCAGGGTTCTGATATCGCCGTTACGAACACAAGCTTAGGCTTAAATCGTGGATACCTTGGTAAGTGTAAGAAGGCATTCTCCCAGCTAGTTCTTGTTAATTACAATGATGTCTTCATTTTGTCTTTTATATATTATGCGTTGAGCCGATTATCAACCTATTTTAGGCATGTTTTCAATCTATTTGGTTGAGCTTATCTCTGTCTATTGTAAAAAAAGTGCCACACTGAAATTAATCCATAGCTTCAAGGTGCAGATTTGAGTGTATTTAGGGGATTTATTGTTGGTGCATTTATACTGACAAAGACAAAAAAATTGGATATCTTTACGTAATCCATGGATAGATGAATTTGTATTAGAAATTGTTAACATTTTGTTGAAATTTCTTTTCAAATTAGTTGAATTTAAAATAACGTTTAGTAGTCAAGCGTTATACTATTGTAAATCTGCACATAGCAGCATTGAGTATTTTACAAGTGTTTAAATTTAAATAAATATTTTAAAATGAACTAAAATAGTAAAAAGCTATGTTAATTGTTAATATACAGTTTTTTAAAAACTCTTTTAACACTAATATTACCTAATCATAAAAACAAACTATTTTAGTTCAAGTTTGACTTTATTCAACGTTCTATACGTATATAAACATGTATTTTCCTACTTATCATATCCTTCTAGACCTTATTAAACATGACTATCTTTCTCAAAATGAAAAGATTTTATGATTAGGATAAATATACAGCTTTATCAATAAACCAAAGCACGCCAAGAACGGAGCCTTTGCCTACGTTTGAAATGCGTTTTTTGCAGCTACAGCGTTTTTGTTTTTTGTAGCATAACAATGTATATAAACTTACTATAGATTATTAAGCTGGTTAAACAGTCCCACAGTCCAAGTTAAATGTGTAGAATACATTAACTAACTTATCGTCAAATGTATTATAGTTCTTTCGTAAACACTAATAACACCGCGTATGTTTCGTTTGTTGTTATTAATGGGTACCCAGATGTTATGTGTTACGGTTTAAATATTTATCAACCTTATTATACCGGTACATAGATGCTGCTCATATATTTTTGCACATTGAAATATCTAAACGTGTATGTTATTCTTTTATTAATGTTTAATCTATTTATACTATTTAGTCCACTATTGTACCATTATGTTACTATTAATTGAATAGATTTAAAACGTATACACAATATTATTCGTTTTATTTATGAAGCAGCAATTACATTTCACAAATAATATTATTACTATAAATGTTTAACAAAATTTAATAAAAATGCTATTTTCGTTTTTTAAATTTTTTAATGGATTTTCAAAAGGAATTTTCTTTTAATGTAAAGCTGTTTCCCGTAATTAGTGCCTATACCATGAATACTATTTTATACAATCGTTGGTGTTGTTTTTACATCTTCGTTGAATCTCAAATAGAAAACTATGTAACCGTTTTTCCAGTAGACATTTTCAAAAAATGTCGGCGTTATTATGGACCATCAATTCACCTTTTTTCCAATGAAAACGATTAAATAGTCAATAAATAAATATCATTTTGTTACACTACTATATATAAAGTACATCCTTTAAGTGTTTTCCAAAAATATGGATATCTTAAAAATGAAAAAAATAATTCATAAATCTTGAATTTAAAAAGTGTCCAGCAAGTGACAAGAAGTCTTGGTATTTTGTGAATATTTTTTTTTTATGTATATGGATAAAAATAAAATCCTATTCAACCGATGTTTTTTTCAAACTAAAGTTTACCATATAGTAAATAAATATATTCTACTAACATTTTTGATATTTTAGTCATAATACATGTTAAGTTCCTAACATTTGTAATTAGGTTGCCAGATAAGTTGTTTTTTGGAAAACTCATATACCACAATATTTCCATATTGAATACACCCACAACACGAACACCCCATATACATGCCGGTCATTCAGCCCCCTTCTCCTCAACCATGCCATCACAGAGGCCACACGGGACCCCTCCATGCACGACCAGCGCAGCAACCTGTCAGGGGTACAGCAGGGCTACGGGACAGTCAATTCCGGCTATAATGCCAGCGCCGTGGGAGACCGGGTTGTCCTCATGGCTAACGGGAATAGCAGCTTGCCAAGGGCTGATGTGAGTGTTGTCTTTCCCTGCGTGCGGTTGTGTGGTTGATGAGTTAAATCTATAATATGTATTCAATTTGTTAGTTAAATATGAAAATATTATATTGTCTCTTTTGCGATCGTTGCGTCGGATTCTAGGTTAGCCGATAAATGTTTAAAATACATACTGGTGATTTAGTTGTGGATCCTAGACACCGGACAGTTGCTTACCTTAACTTATTTTTAATTGTAAATAAAAAGTTTTAAATATTTGTTTATTTTAATAAAGTGATTAATTTATAAGTAATGGCTTTATTTTCGTCTCTAGCACTATTATTATTATAATATTTATTTTGTTATTATTATAATATTTTTTTATTATTAATATTGCTTTTTAATTTTATTATATTTACACTTATTTTCTTATTATTGTGATGTTGTTAATATTTATTTTATATACTACTTTCATAATATTAATGTATTACGTATATCACATCACAGGCGAGTGCAAATTCATGCAAAATGAGTCATGAGAACACAAGATATATAAGATATTTGAATAAGTTAAACATTAAATTACATACTTTAATTAATATTATATTATGTATAAAAAATTATTGTAATCACTTATTATAATAATAAAGATATTATAAAACGAAAATGAGGATGAGAAAATTTCGGTTGAGCAACTATCTGGCTGGGTCACTTGAAGGGTAAGTAATTTTCTGGAAAACAACATGCTGGCTTTTATAAATTATAAAAGAAAGATAAATACATATATTATTTAAGTAAATATATTTATTTTCAGTATCGTTTTATCTTTCAGTATTGTACCCGTTTTTCATACTTTCACAATCTCCCTCCTACAGCCCTTTCTTTCGTATTAAGTCCTGTATTCTCATATATTTTTATATGAATTGATATATACATTATTTTTAAAAAAATTCGGTGACTATCTTTCTCCCTATCAAATTATATATGTATGTATTATTAATATACTGTCTGCTTTTATTTCATTCACTGCCTTCTAATTAAATGAACAAATCAAATGCCTAGAAATCGTATATTACCGTTGATCGACATGCTTATCAAACCCGCTCGTATTTCTAACAAACCTCTCCGCGCCACTCCCACCAAGCAGCAGTACGTCTACGACAACCCAAATCTGGACAACGGCGATACGCCCAGCCGGCGCATGGTGATGGAAGGCGGCGACGGCGGCGTGGGACTGCGCAGCCCCTCCAACGGCCCTATGAGCAGTTATGCCGGAAGTCGGGTGGGAACTATGCGACTGGAGGGTGGCGATGGCGGTGGAGGGGTGGATAATCGGTCGTTTGTCTACGGCGGCAGTGCCAACGTCGACAATGTGAGGCAGAGCTGATGTTTTCTATCTGGTTACTATGCTTTTACTATCTGATATTGATATAGCCTAGTATAAAATAGTTGTGATTACACTATTTTTTTAACTCATTTTAAATATCATATTAAAGAGAAGTCCGTCAACAAATAAAAATCTGTCATTTCCTAACATTAGAACTGTATTAGCAGAGTTGTATCCTTTTGTAATCGAAATTGTAGTAAAATATATAATTTATATTTAATTCACAATTTTGATATTTTGATAAGAAATGTTATTGATTAATTAACATTTCTATTGTTTTAACTAAAACAGAAATACTATTATAATGTGTAAAAATTATTTTTAACTAGATTAATATATTCTATCCACTTAATATGTTGATAATCATATTTGTGTGCGCACATCTTATCCTCCGCAATATAACTGCATTTTATATAATATGATATTTAATTAATCAACATAATATGATTAAAATGATTTTTTATATCATTATAAGTAAAGAAATCTATTTATGTTATAATTTAGATTTTTGGATGAATAACAATAACCAAACATTTTTAAGCGTATTATTAGGTATAATAGTCACTACTTGACAGTTATTAGTAGTACAACGAATAATGTTAGAAAACTTTTTTAACTCACATACTAACTTTTTCTTGTATTAAACGCTGAACATGCTCATAGTATAAATATTGTAATCTCTAATAAAATACTATACAAAACAATATTATATACCAACACCTTACATTATTAATGCGGTGGAATGAAATATTCACTAATAATATTTTTATATTGAAACATAATATTGTATATAGTATAGATATTATAAGCATTCAGGATATATTTTTAATTATTTTAAAACCGAAAATACTTTTTAGTATGAATTAAAACGAACATAATTGTCTTTTTGAAATATGAATTATATCTATTATTTTGTTTTTCAATAACAAAATAGTATGATCGACTATTTTGTTTAACCGCACGAATAATGTATAATCTACACTATTTTAACAAATTGAAATTGATTAAATTATGCATTTATAAGCTATTTTACATGAGTTTATATTTTTAAACGGTGCGTTCTTATGTTTTTGAGGTGTTGATACATAAAATACAGATATATAATTTAATTTTTTACAATAAAATTAATATCAATTGATCAAATTGATAAAATTATCAGGTTATCGATTTTTCAAATTAATTGAAAATTAAAAGTTTAAAGTAATATCCATTTGATTTGACATTTTCATTGATTATTTATTTTTTTACAACTATATTTATATCTATCTAAAAATAAAAACAGTACTAAATTTAATAGTACTGATTGCATTTTCTAACGTTAATCAAAGTATATTAGTATATAGGCCATTTTTTTAAAATATGTAAAATAAAAATGGTATTATAAAATATATATATATACGATATACAAAATATGAATAACTTAGAATTGTTAATTTTCATTTTTTTTTTATTTCTCAAAATTAAGTTGTCTAACTTGTTTAAATACAATTTAAATATAATTTGTATACAAAATATGAATAACTTAGAATTGTTAATTTTCATTTTTTTTAATATTTCTCAAAATTAAGTTGTCTAACTTGTTTATAATACACCGTTATATACACAACAATTTTGGTGTTAAAAATTGCTGAATCTAAACAACTATAACTAGAAAAACAGTGTTTAACTTTATGACGTCATAGTATAAAAATTGGGGGAAAATACTAAAAAATGAAAAATAAATGTCATAATTCCTAAATCGAGTCCGAAAATATTACAAATTTATTTAAATATATAGTTTGTCTTTACAATTATTATCAATTACATTATTTCAATTCAAATGAGTTATTTAAATACCCAAATGTTCATATAAAATTGGTAAAATCTAAAATTAGTTTTCACATTTTATGTAATAGATAAATTTAATTAACTCATTGCAATATTGTGAAGGGCAGGAAATTGCCAATGAATCATTTGTCAGTATTTTAATTATACCTACATAATGGTGCCGGCATACCAGATTGGAAATATCTAATTTGTCCGTTTCGTTATTTTCAATTCCCATAGACTTTCCGAATGAAGCAGATGCAAGTATCACCCAATAATTTACAAGTGAGTCTATGAAACTCTATTTTGTTTAACATTTGCTGATAAAGTATTAGCCATAGTTAATAACATTACGGCTGACATAAATTAGTTATTTGAGTATGGCATTAACAAGCTCAAAGACTTACTTTAAAAATGTAAGAGACTATCACCTTAATATGTCTTTAACCATAATCTGGCCTTAAAGCATTTTATTCTTGTAGTTTATATTGTTTTTATGAACGCAGACATTTATTTTTATTTCTAATAGATTAATAATAACTTTTTTAATAAAATTTTATATATTATCAATTTATAAACGGTGTGTGTTTTTCTCCTATTTTATGCATACATGTTGAAATTTATATCAGAGATACAGTCTGTGAATTATCACATTACATTAGGCCCATATTTATTATCATGATGAGTGTCATCGAAACATTGAATAAATATATGTTTATTATGTATTTATTGTATCAGTTTAGTAATATTTGATTATATATATTTGTATTACTATGGCACACAAATTCATTTGTTAACGTTTTCAACAAATTAAAATGTTGAAAACAAAGGGTGAATATATTGATAACAGCGTCACCATGTTTGCAATAATTGTAAAGAATAGTTATATATATGGCGAACATTGTAAGCCTAGTTTTTCTTACATCAACTACAGAAACTGTTACTTATAGTATTCAAGATACTATTCTCACGCTTTATTCTTATAAAAACATCCTTGTAACGTTTTTATTTTTATTCACAATTGTCAGTGGCATGTGCATAGAGTACGAAACCCTTAAAATTAACTTTTATTAATTACCTGTTGTAACCACATTATTTCGAAATGAAGTTAAGATATATATATATTCCGATACTTGAACCGTATGTATTTATCATTTATTTAATTACAATCCAATAATAATTATACGCATCTATAAATAATTTCAAATACAACAATATATATCATGCTTTACAAATGTAACTCTCCACTACGTAATACAATTTAATCGAAAAGGTGTCCTTCTTTTTGACTGGGTCATACTTTTCGTGTACATTATAACGCGGCGAATCACGTGGTACCTTCTCAACACGTTTCCTATCTTTCGATACGGTGATGTCTAAACAGTTTATTAGAATTCTCGTTGATGACATCGAAGTTCGTAGTCAGGTACGCAGCCTTCTGAGAGTCTGCTTCGGCTAACTTGTCTCCAGTAATACGCTCAACAGACAAGAATTCAACCAATGTTTCCCGTTTCATGAGGGATTTCATAAGACTTCAATTTTTTTATAGTTTAATGCATCATCAAACTTTTGCTATTTCTTCAATATTATCTTCAAAATTCACCAATGTCATAAAATATTTTACTTTTTTCATTCTAAATTTGCTTTGTTTTTCGTCTGACTTCACCTTCGCCACCATCTCGTCTGACTTCATCTTCGCCACCATCTCGTCTAACTTCATCTTCGCCATCATCTCGTCTGACTTAATCTTCGCCACCATCTCGTATGACTTCATTTTCGCCACCATCTCGTATGACTTAATCTTCGCCACCATCTCGTCTAACTTCATCTTCGCCATCATCTCGTCTGACTTAATCTTCGCCACCATCTCGTATGACTTCATTTTCGCCACCATCTCGTATGACTTAATCTTCGCCACCATCTCGTCTAACTTCATCTTCGCCATCATCTCGTCTGACTTAATCTTCGCCACCATCTCGTATGA
>JAUZND010058631.1:0-18489 GCA_034780555.1 Coelogynopora nodosa
TATAAATATGTATGATTTTGGTGATTTTATCGATTTTTGTAAATTTATGAAATCTTCTGTCTCTCAATACAATTTTCTGAAATATGTTTGATTTTTTGCCATTTTATATATATTTATGTTCTTAGGACTTATAGTATTCTTCTTTTACCCAATAATATATTTAAAAATTAAAATATGATGCATGAAATCAAAATAATAATAAATTAATAATAATTATGTAAAAAATACATGGCTGTTCATAATAATCTGTCGCCTACTTGTAGTAGCAAGAAACATTCAAAGACATTGTTTCAATACCTTCTTCAGTTTAAAAAAATGTCACAATCTATTGGCCATTATTTATGTTTCAGTCCTTATCCCACATTATTTTTCTGATTACCTAGCAGGATTTTTCAATGTGTAGAGCTCCATAATTATAAAAAGTTGTTTCTTTTAATTCATAATTTTTTTGATAATTACAAGATCTAATACATGAATTACTTGTTAATAACATTTTTTGGCACTTGGGATTATTATCATAACTACTATATTATCAAAAAAAGAAATCAACTATTGACAGATAACATCATATTTTTGATTCTAGGTTTTTCATAGTCATGTTAGTTAGCCAAAGTATGTATATAAAAGAAATCATTGATAACCTGTATTTGGGTCACAACATTTCTTATAAGAGTTAATTCATGTTGTCAACTTTTTATTTTGCAGTACTTCAAGCTTTTGAGAGATTTTATTTGTCATTTCCATTAATATGGTTGCCACTAATTACATGTTTTTTTAGGCAAAAGTCAGGATTTTGAAATTTATCAGTTTTTTATATATATATATCTATCTATCTGAATTCCAACATTTTCTACTCATTTATCTCTACACATTATCTTTTGTGTTACATTTTCAGGATAATACTACATTTAGTCTTTATGTAACCTGGAATATAAACACAATTGCAATATTTTTGTCATTACCAATTGTTTTTTTATAAATGTATAATTTTTTAGTTAATTAGTATTTACACTTCATTTTATGGTACTGAATTCAATAAATCAACTTCAATATTTTAATTGATGTGTTAAATAATATGATCATGTCTAGTCACAAAGATAATATGGATAGAACACAACAAAAGTGGAGAAGTGAAAGCACAATGATAAAGAGTTAATGGAACTGTAAAAATGAAGGAAGATTATGGTTGTAGACATAGTGCAACCTTTAAATCAATGCAGTTGTTCAAAAGTGCATGCATTTAATGCTAGAACTAGATCTCTTAAGGATGTTAAGAAGGGAATACACGGGATTGTATACACCAACTTCTTATGTAAATGGTACTATTAATATACTGAAGCTAGCTATGATCTTAAAGACAATGAATCATGATATTGAAATTAAATTTTCTTTGAATCATATATGCTTACTTAAATAAAATTTTGAATGCTGAGTCAGTTTCCAGCATGAATCTATGAACATGCAGTAAAACAAGTTCATTCTGATTTTAGAAGTAAATAGGCAAAATATAAAGTAAATCATAATCACCCACAATACTCATACAGCCATGTTACAGAACGCATGCTAAGACTAAAAGCAATGTCCGTGCTAAGACTAACTTTTGGACTAACTATCCCATAGGTCTAAATGCATATTACAGATTTTCAGGACTAGTTAGCACAGGGTGCTAAGATATAATGCACAATTATTATTTCACCTCTTCATCAATTGGCTCTTGGCCCATATAACTATTTTCCGATTCGCCTTTGTGTCAGTGACCCCACAGTGTCACTTCAGGATGTTCAGCTGTATACAGCTGTATAACTGAATAATTAACACTCTCACAGGTTCACTTTATAATATATAGTTTATATAACTATTATCTAGACCATAACCAGGCTATATTAATGCAGACCAGATACTTTTTATTATTATAGCCAACATTATTATATTTTATGTAAATATTTAATTATTTTTGTTCATAATATATACTCGTAATTCATATTTTATTGCAAACGAAATAGACAGTGTTTGCAAGAATAATAATAGTAAATAAACTTCATTTTTTATGCTATAATAATTTTCTATAATTTAAAAATGTTTTTTATAAGATATGTTTTGTAACATTTCATACAAGAAATATATTGCTTTAATATTTTTAATATATACCAAATCAATAAATTTTGTACATGAGCATGTTGTGTAGATACTAATATTTGGAAAAAGTTAATGGAATAAATATGAATTTTGGGAATATATGTTTTCTTTAATAGTTATTTTTATTTTCGTTAACATATACTCTTGTCAAAAACTTAATGTTATGTATAATCAAAATGTTTATACTCTTTTGAAGAAAGTTGTATTTCATTTATATAAAACATGCCATCATGGAAATAATATATTTTTATCATTTTTTAAAACATAGGAAAAATGACAATTACATACAATTTTTTTTCTTAATTATATTTTACAATACTTTGTGAAAAAATGGTTGTAAACTTTTATATATACTTTATATTGCATTTGTTTACTTTAGCCCCTGGTTAACATTGGCACTACCAAGGGATAAATATTTGGGGAAGTTTACACAGGGTGCTAAGTTAGTCAGTGTTCTGTAATACGAATTAACACTAGCCCAGGGAATTTAATCTTAGCACCCTGATTTAGTCTTAGTATGCATTCTGTAATATGGCTGATAGTGACTGTTGCAAGTTGTATTGGACTATCATTGAAACCATTAGTTGTTTTTTGAATGCCTATTATTATTGACATCAACCATTATATAGTTATTGTGTTACAATTATTTTTACATCAATGGTAATATAGGAATACATTAAATAGTAATATCACTATTAATGAGTATTAAATATAATTATGTAATTTAATTCAATATCAAAGAATGTCATTAATTGAAATATCAATTTTCAGTCATTAAATTTATTATCATACATGATATAATTCAATAATACATATTTTACTCAATACATTATTTTTACAACAATGGTGGTATAAGAATACATTAAACATTAATAGTAATATTATATAATTTGAAATAGAATGTAATTAAATATTAAAAAAATATTTTGATTTATATCATTTTTAAGACTTTGAAAATTGATATTTCTTATACATACCTACATATATGATATGTTTTATGATATCATTAACATAAACTATTACTTAGAATTTTTTAAAAATATATATTTCTGTTAGTTATAACATTTGTATTATCTGTCTAATTTCATTTTTGAGATATGCATATTTGTATTTGAAAATGACTATTATTTTTAATTATTATTTTATGGTTACATATATTAATATTATTACTATTAGTTTTCTCATAATTTACAAAGATAAATTACCTTAATACACTTGAGTGAGCCTTAGGAATTGTAAAATGAATATTTATTATTGCTTTAAATTTACTGAAATATATAACATTATTATGATTTGCTAAAATTAATTAATTTTTGTAAAATTGAAAGCATATTGATTAAATATGTTACAAATGAAATTGCACACAATTGATTAAATAATGAATAAAACATTTGTGGTGTATCTTACGATACATTGTGAAACATTTTTGAAAGCTAGTCATTTTTCATTCTATCATATGTATTAAAGAAAGCTAGGAAGAATCTTTTCAAGCTGTCCTTGACATAGTCTATTTATTTAGATGTGTACATTGAATAACACCTACTCATATGTACTCTACTATATTATGCAAGAACTGGTTGTTAAATTTTTGTTTGCATCCATACTATTGAGGGCGATTATTTATAGGTAGTGTATGCATGTATCTATGTTGGAGTCTGATATATGTTTAAAACGTCGGTATGTGCTTTATATATATAATTATCAAGTTTATTTTTTACAATTTTTTAAATATGACATTTAATTAAATTTTTAATAGATTTTATTTTTATTACCTCAAGCAGTTATCTGTATGTACAGTATATATATATGTTGGATTCTGACATCAGTTTAAAACGTTTGTATGTGCTTTATATATATAATTATCAAGTTTATTATCATGAATTGTCATTTAGGTCTCCAATATGTAATGTAACTTGTTGAGGTAGGCAATACCGTTCATTGACGTTTTTCAGTTGAGAATATCAAACCAGCTGTGTTCTTGGCAGAAAAGAAACAACATGCCAAAATATCAGAGTGCTGTTTTACAATTTAATAATATTGTAGTTTTTTCCCCATGTTAACAGCAATCTGTGTGGCCAGTGATCAATACTTAAGTCAAGATAAATCAAATCATTGGTGTGTTATTATTTTAATAATTAGAGGTTTCTTATTGAGGCAATACTTTGTTGGACCAGAATCATTTAGTATGTAGATATTTATATAATAGCAAGGTTTACTCAAACTTGTGAATTTCATGATTGAATTTAATTTCAGCAATAACTAATCATGTTATAATTTTCTATGCATATATCATTTTGTTATGAATACGGATTAGTAGTGAATATTAGAGTGGATATTTGTTTATTGTATGTTTGTTGATACAAATACTTTCTAGAACCAGCACCTATTATTATTTATTTTCTCAATATTGCCATTTTAAAACTCAATTAATGCTATACTGTCTTTTATAATTTTTTGTCTTTCATTTTGAAATAAGTTTTTTTATCAAATGTAAATTTAATGTAAAATAAGTTCCATATGAAAAACAGTATTCAGTCATGAACTATATATTTAGATTAATCATGTATATTGCTATTTTTGACTATGAATAGCAGAATTCTAAGGACGGTGTATATACATTTTCCACTAATATAATAAATAATGATTAAAAAATAAAATATTGACCTCTGATACAAATTATAGCACATCGTATGCTCTATATTATGTAGTTAATATTGATATATTCATTTCTGTTGTTCTCTGGAACTTAAATTATACCCAAATCAATTTAATTGTTGCAAAAAATCATAAAAAAGATTTATAAAGGTTTTTCACATTATTTTCAGAAATATTTGTTTATTTTGCAGTAATACTGTATATTTCAAAAAATACTTTAATTAATTTAATATAATTTTAAAAATTACTCTGGTACAAATAATGAACACTCTTTTTTTGTTCCAGGTTCTTATGAATGATTGTCTTAGTGCCTCGTCGCCCTTTCAAACACCACTTGGGGAGTGTATCAGTACACAGGCCCCATTTCACACACAAATGGATGATGGTGTCACCACAAATTCAGCTATTCTACCTCCAATTAGTGAATGTATGACAGGTCAAGTTCAATTTCAGTTACCAATTGACGACCATAATAGACCTGCCTCCACATATCAGACAGCTAATGGGAATTGTTTACATACGTACGCCTCCTTATACTCTCCACTAAATGATTGTGTCAGTGAGAATTCCTCTTTGGAGGCATCATTTAGCAATTCTATTACAATGCAGCCACCACCTTTTCCATCAGAAATGAGTTATCCCACGAAGTCGGCATCACCCATAAGGACACCAAACTATGAGGAGGGCAATGGTATAAGTTCATCCACCAGTGACTCTGTCAACACAATTATCAACTCTAAAAGTATGAAGTCATTCTCTCCCACACTCCCGACAGATTTCATTCCAGATGTCTCATCATTTACATACCCCGTGGATGACTACTTCAACTATCCATCATCGTGTGATGACATTATGATGGACTGCACCAAGGCGGAATCCCGCCTCCAATCATCAATGAGTATTGATGTCCCCGTTCAGGATTCGCTAAAGTCTGCTAGCACTGTGGCATCGCCGTCTGTGCATGACAGTGGCAACATTTCTGCATCTGCAACCTCATCAATTGTTACTGCCAGTAAACAAGCCACCATCATCTCAGATTCCACTGTTGTGAAATCGACACCCGGTTTGGACAGTATTCTTCTTGACATCGACTCGATTTCTATTCCATGGCCCTCCTCTCTAGCTAACCTTCGTGTGTCCCCTAAAGATTCCAAGCAGCCGTCAAAATCCGGCAAAAAGAGGAACGAAAGTGAGTTGAAGGTTAATGGCAACAATGCTTCAGACGAGGAAGAGGGCTCAGAGGGGAGCGAAGGAGAGACTGCTGCTGGTGGAGCCCCCGCAAAAGATAAAAAGAAGGGAACGAATAAGCGAAAATTAAACTCGGAAAGGAGGAATATTCGGTATGTTTGCTAAAATACAGGAAAATCTTAAAATGTTTTTCTAAAAAAATAATTTCAAATGGTTAACTGGAATATTATGGTTTTAATTTTTATTAATTTTACTTTTAATACATAATGGAATAATTCATCGACGTGGCGTTCAATTTTTAAATTAAAAATTAATCACAATAACAACTAAATATTGGAATAGATAATAATATAATTTTGGATAATTGTAAAATACATAAACGTGTTTAATTAATTCTCTAATTGTTTAGTAGCTAGCCTTAAATTGGTTAAAATAATTTTTAGAATTTTTGTATTATCAAATATTATATAATTCAATGATTTCTGGCAAAATATAGCCTTTCTAGGTATTGGACGTTTTATTCAATTTTCTTAATTTATTACTGAAAAAATACTTATTTTTCAAATATGAACAACTCATTTAATGTATAATCTTATGCATACATGACTTATATAAATATTTGTAATATTCATTATTAGGGCTTTTCTTCATTATTCTATTACATACTTAATTATTTATACTTAAAATATTATATATTTCTATAGTTATAGGTTTGACAATCACTGATGTACACCTCGTAATAAGAATAATTAGAATTACGAAATTAATTTAATTAATTTATACAACTATTATATACGATAATAATATTTTCTGGTGATTTTTTTGTTCAATAGACACTGAATTTTTCGTATAATATACTCTTGTCTGAAGTTTTTGTAAAACGTGGGATCATATTGGAACTCCATATTTACCATATCAGTAACATTTGGATGACAAAGTCTAAGACTAGATCAGTAGAACAGTTATATTTATTAATTCTTGAATTGTTCTAGCCCCCTTTTTTTATCCTATGACTATAAACCGAAAAGTATAGATAGATAAGAATTTATATATATTATTTTCCCGTAACACTAACTATTTTTTTTTAGTATTTAACGCTTTATGTCCTAATATACAATGTTTAAGAACAGTGTTAGTGGTTTTATTGAACTATAGAGATTGATAGTATGAATAAGTTGAATAAATATTCAGATATTTGTAACAATATTCAATCTTTTTTATTTTCGTGAATAACGAAATACACAATTTAGTAAAATTTTAAAGACTACAAAAAAATGAAACATACTTGAACATTGGAATTCTGTCGGATATCTGTTTTTAAATCTTTGTATTTTAATATGCTATATGTCTACCTTTTATAACTTACCTTAAAGTTTTCACAGATGTTATTTATCAAAATGTTTTATCGACATTATCAACACTTCACATTTTAAACGCCTTATTTTATAACATTACTCAATTAATCCATTTTTTTTAATAAATCATAATTTGCGGATAATTTTTTACATATACTCACTTATTAGGGATAGTCGTTTATTTAGGAATATATTGTCCGGCATATTCTCAAAATAAATGTTATATGACTCAAATTTAAAAAATAATTACATTTCACCTAGTCATCTATTATTAATTCGGTTTTATTGTTAAGGTGGTTCCAAAAATTCGGATTTGGTTTGGTTAAAACGATTAATTTTTGCTTAATATATTTCTAGTAGTAGTACACCACTCTTCGTCAGAGTAATGAATTATATATAATAAAACAATACTAAATTAGATTAAATAAATACCTATAACTACGGACCATAATATTTAATAATACTTTCAATAACAAATATTAATGATGCCCTACGAAGACCTGGAAATAGATTTCATGAAAATCTAAATACCTAAGCAAAAGCATTACTAAAGTGTTACATGTTCAAAAATCAAAGCCATAATGTTGTAAATAGAGGGTAATGTAATTGCGAACTATTTTATTTAATCAGAATGTGACAAGTGATACACATTGCCCAGTTATAGTTAGCTATTAAAATTGAATATATTTTAAAGGAATAAATAAGAAATAAATCCAAATTTGGCATTATAATTAATAGCTCATAAACAATAACAATAGATGGTTATGAAAGTTCCAATGTAAACAATAAAATAGCTCATAAACAATAACAATATAAGGTTGTGAAAGTTCCAATGTACAATAAAGTAATATTTTTAAATAAGTTTTACTTTTTTAGTTTCAATAATAAATTATTGTTATTATTACAATCATAAAACGATTTTTAACTCAATTCACTTTTTAAGTTTTTATACGTATTTTTATACATATATTTTTATTAATTAAATTATTGAAGATTAATAAATATTATTTTACCATTTTTCAATAAAGTTATTTAAATATTGATTATAATACATGAATTGATTGAAATCAACTGACTTTTTATCGTGATAGGATATCATATAGTTAATGTTCACATAAACTGATTTATTTCATATCAAAAGAAAAATTTAACATTATTACATTTCGAAAATCTAATCTAAATTTGGACACTATTTTTCAAACATTACAGATTTCGTTTATAAAGGGCATCTTCGTTACAGCTATGTTATAGTAGCCATTCCTTTATTTCCCAATTTGTAGAGCATCTGTCAACCCTAATATATGGTTACTGTATTTTTAAATCAATGGTGATAGTTAGTCCCGTTATGAAAAAGTCGTAATCTTTGAAGATATGGTCGTAAAATATCTGTTTGCTACTAACCTTAAACGCCGGTTAACCTGACTGAGGTTGTGGATGCCGAATACATTTGCATAATTGGAAAATGTTTGTCTTCAAATCCAAAGATTTAGTAGCATTCTCTTTTAGGTTGTATTTAGCATGTAATTATATCCTATTACATACAATTTAAAAAGGAATGATTCTGTGTGCACATTAGATGCACCACTGCACGCTACCATATCTAGATGTGGTAGACGTTTTTAGATGATATGGTTGCAATTGATTTGTATGCATTTAATTCGTACATTATACTCGGGCTTTACCTATTCATTATTTTATTTACCAAAATCCATATAGGACCATTTTCAGGTATTATCTTACGTTTTGACCAATAAATAGTTTATACATCTAATTTACAGTTTATTGTTATTTGGTTTTATATGTTCAATTTTATCTTACGACTATCGGATCTAATGTTTTATACAATTTGAGCCTGTTATTAACACGAACAATTTCCTTGATATCACCACACAAATGAACGTGGCAGGAAAAGTTACTTATTTAATTAATTAATCAATCATAAATAAACAAATCTTCGTGAAATTATTTATAATTGCCAGACGTAACCAATTTAAAGTGGAAACAATAAATATATTGTGTTATTAGTATTTGCACGTTATCAAATATCATTGGATAAAATTAATATAAAATATAGACAAGATAAAATAATTATCAATATTTTAGATATATTTGCTTTATTATTTTCTAAATTGTATGTAACGTTAGCGATAAGAAATCGATGATTTTTATTGACTATAGTTAGCAGTTATGCTAGTCATTCAAGTCAGTTGCAGTCATAACTTACATCATAATGTATCATTTATGTCTTGCATGTTTATATGAGGTGCTTACTGTCCCAGAATCAGATAATCGATGCAGATTAAGTAACGTAATAAACCCACCCATCTTTACTTTTCAATTTATACCTCTTCGTATTACTTTGTTTAAATTAAATCGTTTTACACGTAATTGTTAAGTAAGTAATAGCCTATTGCTTCTTTTAAATATGTTACTAAGTATTGTAAGCAGTTTGTTTGGTATCACCATATTTCTATTGTAATTTTATTAGAACTATCTAGAAGTGTCTTATGGTTTCCGCAATTCTCGTATTTGGTGTCTGGAGTTAAAAATAGTCTGTTCCGTAGAGAGAAAACTAACAAACACGAAACCAGGAACCTATTGCTACGAAGAAAGCAGCTTGTGTATGTAGTTCATTTTGGTCGATAGATAGAACACTTTCAAATAACATTGATGTGTTTTAATTCATGAAACGCATTGGCTGTCTATTAGTGTAAAATATCAATAAAGTATTGTTATTATATATTAAAACGTGTGGCCGGTAGCACTCTAGTGTGATAAAATAGTTAGATATAAGCGCACGTTTTCGATTGTATTAAACAATATCCCTCAGGCTTGTACTGAACTATGATGTGTGCGTAAAGAATTATATATTTTAATAATGCGCACTATTGATAATATTTTTGTGATTAAGTTATATCGCGTAAAGTGATATACAAAATTTGTCTTTCAGTAATGTGTAGGCCTATTTACTAGCGTACTGGCATTGTTCTTTAGTCTGATATAAATAATTATTATATGATATGAAAACATATTTAACGTTATTTATATTGTCTGTAATATTATTTTGCACACTTTTCTGTATTATCCGGGTCGGGACATTTCTGTGCACGCTGTCAATAAGTAAGACGGGTTTATTTCCTTTGCCCCAAAATAAAGCTAGCGCATTTCCATCATCATCAAAGAATGCTTTGGTATCTTTCTTTTGGCGTCCAACTGCAATTGTTGGAACACCACGATCTTTTTTCGCAGAGTTCCAATCCTATGTTATGTAGCTCATCTACTAATTCCATCGAACTGAATCAGTCTTCACCTGTCACTATCGAGTGTGTAAAGTCTACCTGAGTGTATTATATATGTCTGGGTATGGTATGTATAGACACAGGTTATTGATTTCTGTCGACTTGATGTTATAGGCAAAATATTGTTATTTTGCCTATATGCTGGATGTATCACCGGAAGATTTTAATATTCACAAAATATGATTAGTTATGTATAAGTTACAAGATGATTAATAACTTTTGATGACACTCATTCTGGGAAATTTGACATTGCAAACCCTAAACTCTAAAATAGAACATGCGTTACATTTGTTTGTGAATATAATTGTGTGCAATGTTTTTGAAAGTTTTCGTCCACTGCCTAAAATTGATGCTTCTTTGAATTCAGTATAATTGGATAATTTTCTTGTTTTGTGTTTTTGTACTTTTAGTTACTGTATTATAGAGGAGTATTGTATAATGGAGTACTGTATCATAATATAATAATAATAGATTACTTTTAATATAGTACTTAGTTAGCTATATATAAACAACACCATGTATGTTAACGACTAGACCATTCCCGTGTCATCTGTAATACTGAGATGAAGCTAGTGTATGACTTGAACATTTTATTTGGCAGAAAAATCAAGGAAGACACCTTAGCAGATGAGGTGAAAGCGGCTCAGCTCGCCGAACTTGAACGTTTGAAGAGAGTCTCCGAGAAGGAGAGCGCTCTTGAATCTGACACTCTTCCGCTAAGTCAGACTACGGAAGGTGGGTTTACACATATAATAATAACTTATTTAGTAGAATCCTTTGGCTTCTTTTAGTATAGTTTTATTTAGTATATAATATACTTTGGGGCTTATACAAAATAATATTAATTAAATAAAATGTATTTAATATCGCTGCTTCTAAAACCACGCCGGTGTCTACTCTCTATCAGTTCCAGACCATCCCCACACTCCATCCCTATCACCGCCCGTACTTGACCGACAACAGTCTGCAAGCATCACTTCTGAATTTGATGCCGAGGCTCTCAGTCCCCCCTCCCCTAAACAATCCCGGCTCCAGTCGCCGGGCCTACCGCCCCCCCAGTACAACACCTCCCCGCCCCAAGAGTTGATCTCAGCAGCCGCCACCAGTCCCACCATCTCCAGTCTTCTCTCCACGGCGGTGCAGAATGCTTCCGTCCACTCGCTCACCTCTCAGGGTCCGGAGAGGGATACGGAGAGTAGTAGCTTCTTCTCAGCGATGAATAGTGGACGGACTAGCAAGGAGGCCATTGTGCTCGAAGATTCTAGTGAGGACGAGGAAGCTGATGACGAGGTAATTAGCCGTTATAGTAACGTGCTCTTCATTGTTGGCCCATAGCAACATGCTCTTAGCGACTAACCACAGTATCGGGTTCTTAGAGACTAAACCATAGTAACGGATTCTTAACGACTACACCATAGTAACGGGTTCTTAGTGACTACACATAGCAACATACTCTTAACGACTAACAGGAAGTAACCATAGCAACGGGATTTTAGTGACCAGCGCATACTAATAATAAGTTCTTATTGACTAGAACATAGCATGCTCATAGTGACTGGTACCTAGTAACTGGTAATTACTAATCCATAGTCACATGTTTTTAGTAACCTGTTACTATGTCACTATAACTTAGTAGCCGATCATCCCATATTAAACGGCTCTTAGCACATAGTAACAGGCTCTTTTTAGTGAATAGTCAGATCATTGACAAGGACATCGTAAACAGGTTATTATTGCCACAAACATGAATTACTTTAGACCGACAGTGGTAAGCTTGCCTTCTCTACCAGTTAATAATCATCAACGGTATGTATCGCCGCACAGCTTCCAACAAGCGGCAAAGTGGACCGCGACCCCCGGGGCCGTGTTCTGGTGAACCGGGGGCATCCTGGCGGGGAGGAGGACTGCTTCCTGTCGCCGCACATCACCCGCGCCATCAAGCCGCACCAGGTGGAGGGGATCCGCTTCCTCTACAACAACGTGGTCGAGTCGGTGAAGCAGTTCTCCACGACACCTGGCTTCGGCTGCATTCTGGCGCACAGTATGGGCCTTGGCAAGACCATCCAGGTTCGACCGTGTCTTTTATGTGTCATATAGCTTTCATTATTTTCACAAAATGTTCATTATAATATGTAAAAATCGATAACATCTTGATAGCCTCTATTTGGTAACTGTTAAATACTAAAACTGTTTGTTGAAAGGTTTTTGTGAGTATGAAGTGACACTGTTAGATATTGTCATCTGTTTTTTATCATACTTACAACTGATTTCGCACTGATTTAGATCAAATTCGATTATAACATGATTATCTGTTCGTAACAATTCGTTTGGGTATAATATTATATATTTATCATGTAATTTTCATTATTTAGAAAATTTAATAAACGGTTTATGAAAAGAGAATTGCTTGATTAGCCAACTATTTTGATTCATTTCCAACCTATTGAATAGACTGGTTTTCCTTATTTCATTAAATACAATTTGGTTTAATAATTGCTCACTGCATACTATTTATGCAATGAAATGTGGAAGTATGTTCAAAAACTTATTTAGGCTATATTTATTGTTATATTGTAAATATGTCATTTATATTGTCACTATAATATCAATACTAAATAAAACGTGTGCTTGCTACATTTTATCCAAATATTATATTTTTATATGTAGATCATAGATTCTACCAGGAACTATAGTCGTATTTGGTTAACTGAAATTTCAGGCCATACTATACTAAATATATTTTTTGTAATGTGTAATTTCTAATTTTGTATCTCTCCGACATTCAGGTTGTCGCTTTCCTTGATGTTCTGTTCCGGTTTGTGGGGGCGCGAACTGCGGTGGTCATTGTGCCGATCAACACTCTCGCGGTAGGTGGAAATGATTAATTTACAATTAGTGTTGTCCTGGGTTACTTACAGCCCGAACATTGAATTGGCATATTTAGTGTGGATGACAGTTGACTGGATTGTGAATTGAAAACTCTGGTTCTTGGTTGGTGAAGAAAACCAATTAGATTATTTTAACAATTTTATTTTTTAATAGGAATGGTTGTCGTTTATAGGTCAAGATGAATAAGGATATACTATACAAAACTATAAACCATTTCAAATGTGTAGACATTATTTATAATGGATAAAATATAATCGCTTTTATTGTTGTGATTATTCTGGAAAATTGTCCTTCATTTGAAGAAGTTTATTAAATAATATTAATTAAGTTGTAGGCTGAAAAAACTCTATTTAATATAGTATTGAATAGTGCACTAATAAAAACTACGATTGCTTTTATAAATCCGGATTTCTCACATTTTCGGAGCTTTCCTTCCAAGTCATAGAAAGAAAAGTATATTAATTTTGTATAATATATTACTCTTTTTAAATTATAGTTAATAATGTTATCTTTCAATTTGTTTCTATATTTTACACTGGATAACCCAAAGTCCATTATTTTGGACACGGTCTAAAACGGTGGCGTTATTTTCACTTCAATTTTATAATATAGCGTTTGCTATTTTTAATCCTATTAATTTTATACATACTACTCTTGAAACTATAAGTAGTGCTTCAATTTTCCAAATAATTTTAATAGTGTATGACATACAGTGTGTAAGCAGAGGATTGCAATTTGTTACTCAGCAAAATTATTTACGGTAATTCGTGTGTATTATAACTGTTTAAGCATGATCTCACGATGAATCATGTTTATATAAAGAAGAATGCACCTAACAGCGTTTATTTTTATTTGTAGATATATATGGTCATAAAAAGATGGAATTTTCACTCTCATCAAAACTATTATTTATAGATCTAATTCTAAATATTTATTTATGAAATTTGTTTGATGTAGAGAAGGCTATTTGAAATATCATTTAATTTTAGTGAAACATTTTCAGTAATTCATTGATTGACTATTATATCAAAAAAAAATTTTTTTACCATATTGTTAATTTGTTTTATATGAAACTACTATTTTTTGTACCAATGTAGGTTATTCTATGTTATAGAGCCAATGATTCCAGAAGAATATATTTTATATATTATTGTAAGTATAAGTTAAACTATGTTTTCGAAGTTTTCGAAGTGTTCAATTGTTTTTGTTTTTATCTACATTCCAATGCGATTTCTTTTACAGTTTTTATTTGATTTATTTAAAAAGAGTGTTGATGCGTTACACAAGTCAAGGTTATTGCGATGCCACAATCATAGTTAATACGTTAAAGTTAAATATCTTACAAACTGTTACAAATAAAGCAAATATCTTATTTTCAACGGACTATAAAAAAAAATCTTATTTTTATTCAACTATATATTATTATAATAAATTATTTATTTTTTACATTTTGAATTATAAATAGATCAATACTATACGTCAACAAAATCGTCAATTTATATTTAAAAAAAACTATTTTAATCATTGTTATAAAAAATGGAATAAATTCAATTTGTTTTAAAGAGTACCAGATGGGAAGTATGGAACATTATTGATTTAATGCATTGATTAATTATAATTTCTAATACACTGGTGACAGAATTGGCAATCGGAAGTGGAGATGTGGATACCCAGCGGCAAAGCGGAACAACCAACGACAACCACCACCAGTGAGCATCCGACGGAGAATAAGTCGGCTAGTGACGTCACCGGTGCTCGGCCCTTCAAACTCTACGTCATCAACGACAGTCACAAATCGATCGAGGCTCGACATCAGGCCATCAGCAGTTGGCAGGAGAGTGGTGGTGTGCTGCTGATTGGCTACGAGATGTTCCGTCTTTTGGTGAGCAGTAAGAAGACGGGCAAACAGCGGGGGGCTGGAGGGGGAGGAGCCAGGACCGCCGCCATCTGTATCGATGTTGACGCTGAGGAGAAGAAGGCGGCTATGACAAGGAGTGAGTCATCTTAGCAGAGCTGCTGATTGACACATGCTGTCAATTCTCTGATTGTAGTTAAATGAAACTAGGACGATATATAAAGTTTGGTAATGAATATTTGAAATAAAACATTATACTAAAGCGGGGAAAAGGAAAGGAAAAGATTAGGAAAAGGGAAATAAAAGAAAAAGGGTCGGGAATTGTTGAATTACATAAATCAAGGGAAAATAGCCAGGCATGTTTACTTAATTGATCTGGTGATGAAGATACTATCTCTGCTTAGGTGTTACATCAGTGCTACTCGCCGTGTTTATTAGATCGTTTACTGTATTTGGTATTGGAGATAAAATATATAATGATTACACAGGATGCTTCTTTTTCCTCGTTTGTTATTAATTATTAGTTTGAATTACTTCAGTAAACTTGGTTATTATAGTTAAATAATCAAGCGATATCTATAGCTGTGAAATCTACGTATATTGTTATTATTGGCATCTAACAGTAGTAAGAAGCGAAGTTTTATTAATAATGTTTGTATTATAGTAGAATGACATTGAGTTCTCCATGGGAGGAGAAGAGAGATAGGGAGAACATTGAGCGTCATGTGTACTCCTGTGAACCTTCAGATCTGTACGCTGCTTTGGTGGATCCAGGGCCGCAGGTTGTCATCTGTGACGAGGGACATCGGATCAAGAACAGCGAAGCTTCCATATCCAAGGCTCTTAAATCCTTGAAAACCAGGTGAGGTTACCAATACGTTTATTTATATGGTTGATTTTGTTTAGTGTTGGAGAACAAAAACCGGCAAAAATCGTCGGCACCCATCGCATTGAGTCTTTGAGTCTATTGTCGGTAATTCTGGTATTGAAATTATTAAATAAATATTACTGACTTCTGTTGTGGATTCAAGGTAAGAAAATCACTTGAAAATTGTATCAATTTTTAATCTCTAAATCACTCCATCTCATAACCATGAGAAATAATAATATGTTTTGTTTAAATATTAATAGGATATTATTATTTACAAATTGCACAAAACTATGGTGGCCGAGAGGTGTCAAAATATAACTACGTGTTTTATAGTAAAGAAGTAACTTATATAGTAAAGAAGCAACTTATATAGTAAAGAAGTAACTTATATTGTAAAGAAGTAACTTATATAGTAAAGAAGTAACTTATATAGTAAAGAAGTAACTTATATAGTAAAGAAGTAACTTATATAGTCAAAAACCTGTAATTCAGTGATAAAAACACGTAGTTATATTTTGACACCTCTCGGCCACCGTAGATGTGGTTATTTATTAATGTTATGGTTGTTAAATATAATAAGGATCGATTAAATACGAAGAAGCGTAACGTTGAAATTACCTTTCAGAGTACCGCGGCAGAGTTTTAGGCAGACCTTTATGCAGCACGTGAAACAACAGCTTTATAAATATGAATGTTCAGAAGATGCCCGAAAAACAAATTATAACCAATTAAAGAACTTTGGAAACAGGCAGTGCAAGGAACTTGAAAAACCGGATAAAGAATCCACATTTTCATCGGTCTATGCATAGATCATTTTGATACAAATTGTGTGTGCACGAATACAAAATACAAGAAAGATGATATATGTGAAATATGGGATGATTATCATAAATACTGTGAAGAACATAGCATACAATATTACCTTATCTAGTGTATAAATTGCATATTAATTAATACATAATAATTCAAATAGTAAGCTGTTGTGGTTAGTAGCATAAATTGATCAACTACAGAAAAGTTGCAGATTTTTTTAAATTTCCAGTTTACTTAAAATTTGAGCAACGCATTTCAAATTGAAAGTATATTTCAAGTCTTATCAAATTATGGACAAAATGTCACCTTTTTTTAACAAAATTTGTAAAACTTCAAATACGCTATATCATGAAAAGGAGTTGGTTGTATCAGAAATTCTTGGATTTCTCTGCACATGTGAACTCCTCATCAATACAAAAGTTGCTGACACAAGCGCAGGGACGCGGCAATAACAACGTAAGTCCCATACTATCCGCCAAATGCGACGCGGCGCCACACGGATGAACGAAGAGTTAATTTCAGTTCTCTCCAAACGCGACCTGATGTATCATTTTTTTAAATGTTTCTACATCATTTATATGTATAGTCATAATCATTGAATCATTTCAACTTCCGTTTCATCGCATCGTGTTGCGTCGCGTCTCAGTATAAATGGTCTCAATGAAAAGTTGGTCACGCTTGGTGGTCACGGTTGGTGGTCACGCTTGGTCTTTTTACAATATAGGATCATTTTATTAGTTTATTTAAATCTTATTCAGAATTACATATTTCAAATAATAATGACTAAATAATAAAAATTGTAAATTAATAATGTTCGAATGCATAAAAGAAGATAATATAAAGTTTTTAAATATAATTCAAACTGAAAAAGGGTATTTAAACTACAGACAACTATTTCACAGTGTTCAGGATCAGAGGCGATCACAGAGGCGCCACATCCCAACCACGCCTTAGCAACCAGACCAGCACGCTAGCAACCAGGGCGAGCACAGAGCAGCCGATGGGATAGGCAAACACAGCCAGTGGCCCCGGCACCTCCACCTCCTCTCTAGCCGCCTCTTCCAACTCACAGGCGGCGGCGGCTGTAGGCGGAGGTAGCACGGTGACACAGCAGGCGGAGGAGCACTGGAGACAGCCACCGCCACCGTCGGCGTCGGCGGAGGTGACGACCACGCGATAGTTGCCGGCTGAGTCGAGCTCTGCACCGGGGACCGTGAGGCTGAGTTCGTTCTCGTGCCGGGAGAGTTGCAGGTTGCCGTCGGGAGTTAGGCGCTGTATAAGATTGTGGATGTGGAGAGGCGATGGGGAACATAGATACAAAGATACTTAGATATTTAGATACAAAGATACATAGATATTTAGATACAAAGATACTTAGATATTTAGATACAAAGATACTTAGATATTTAGATACAAAGATACTTAGAT
>JAUZND010058642.1:0-18489 GCA_034780555.1 Coelogynopora nodosa
TTTATAAAATTCATATATTTTTATAAAATTCATATATTTTTATAAAATTCATATATTTTTATAAAATTCATATATTTTTATAAAATTCATATATTTTTATAAAATTCATATATTTTTATAAAATTCATATATTTATTTACAAATATACATTTATATATTTATGATTGAATTTAAAAACGATACCGTAATATACAAACATGATCGACTAGCATTGAGGTTTGAATGTTTTACGTTTTTGTGTTTTTTATACTAAAGGTTCAAATCAATCGAAAATCCTAAGAATAATTGGACTTGAAAAGTGAGAATTTTGTTGTAAACCACCTTTATTTTTGTTAATCATGACATATAAAGCATATTAACAAAAACATTAAAAATATTATTTAGATTTATCAGATAAATACTATTTTGAATATATTTATACGAATTTCAGAAACCATTGTTTAAAAAATTGTCAATATATTTCTTTATTCATTTCTGTTTCTTTGGTATGTGTATTAAGCCTTGAACTATTTTTACATTGATATATTTAGATATTTTATATATATCCATAAATAATATATCACATAACAGTTGTAATTATTATATGTTTACTGGTATATTATAAATCTAGAAAATATTATATTTGTTGAATCTGTTTAAAACGTTGCCTGAATTATTAATTTATAAACTATCCATACTAGTAATAAAAATGATTATTTACTGATTAAAGTTCATTATAATTTTTCGAAAATCTTTGGATTATTCAAATTATGCAAATGTAAGTAACACACCATACATGCTGGATGCGTCCCCGTAAATCTGTAAAGTTCAAAACAAATACATTTTCCGAAGTTGAACATATTGAACAAGTAGTACACGAAGGGTTGATTCGAGCACACAACTTGAACATTTCCCCCCTCCCCTACCGCCCTACCCTCTCACTACCCCGTCATACCTCCCTACCCTACTACCCACCCCACTACCCCTCTACCCCTACCCCTTTTCCCCCCTTCTCCCAACTTCCTTCAGACAATGGATAAAAGCGGAAGAGTGGAATTCATTAATACAATGTTCAAAGGGTTTGGCTTTATTTACTTTTCCAAAAATGAGTTGCATAACAATAGTGTATTGTCGAATCTTGAGCCATACTTGAAACATGCAGTACAGTAAAAGCATCCCGCCAAAGCATTATACCACCTCCTCATCTTGGTGTCTGAGAGGCAAAAGACTAAAATAATTGAAGCTTTTGTTAATCTCAGAATACAACAAGTATAAGAATGCGCGGATGTGCGTATGTGTGTTTAGTTGTTATGCCATTTACTATATTCTTGGAACAGAAGACAAATGGGTGGCGCTACCGTCTATCTGCTTGACCTCAGACTTTATAGTGCCAGAAAGTGATTACATCTATGACGATGATGAGTAGTGACACTGACATTTGTATGCTTACTTTACTACTCTGTTTACTGCTGTATCATTTTAAAATAATTATAGTAATATATTGCATTCCATCTCATTGATCACGCCTGCTTCAATTATTCAAATCAAGGGAATTTATTTTATGAATTTATAATTTGGTGAAAGTTCACTTATATAACCAATTGGAAAGTATTAAGACAATATAGAACGAAACAGACAGTGTAAGATATCTAAAATTAACATATGTTTTTATTTATGAGAATAATACATTATTTGTGCAAAACGACATATTAAAATATGGCATTTTAAATATTATTCAAGTTGCACATTTTGTATAACCAAATAGTTATCACAAATAGACATTCTAAACATAAAAAGTATGATAAAACATGCCTAACATGTAAGAAACTTTATCATATATTGTAAATGAACCATGTTGCGGACCATAAAAATTAATAGAAAACAAACACAATGATTAAAGTTCCTGATAATTTTGTAAAAAATTCACGTATATGACCAATCGGAATCTATTAAGACAATACAGAACGAAGCAGGTACTGCATGAGACAATCTAAAATAGATAACTGATAAACAGATAATATGATCCAACAAATATACTCTAAATACAACTAACTAGATAGTTTATATACATAACTTATGTATGTTAAAGTTTCAATCATGATGAATAACTGTCTTATGAAAAAATACTGTTGTTCGAATTACTGTTTCACGAACGAGAGCTTACTGCGATCAAGGATTTATTATTACTGTCGACTGTTCGACCATTTAACGCAAAAGAGTTTTACTACTACGGAAATATTCTTTAAGAAATCGATTACCTACAAAACTGAAAAGACTATTTGAACTAATTCTGCACAGATACTTAAAAAACGAAATTCCCAAAGTTAGCATATTGCACAAATATGAATCAACACAAGATGTCGAACAAGAAATAAAACTCGAATAAATCATTGACAGACGAGGAATCAATACGGTCCGACAAGAAGGAAACATCAATAAAATTGATGGAAGATGTGGTGGAGGACGAGGAGGACGAGAAAGTGTCAATGCTTATGACTACAATTTTGGAGGACATACAGAAAAAGTACAGAATTAATTGACATTGAAAGATTTGATACACAAAGTACAAGATAAAATGCTCATCGCAATCACCCTGATCGTGCAATATATGGCCATAATGCATCGCAATGGTAAACATCAATATGAAAATTTGAAAATGGTGTACTACATGATTTGTCTCATGTTGCTGAATCATCATACCAAGCTTGGTTGTCATAATTGTAGTAATCATCAATAGTTATAAGCTAAAAACAAAAGTGACTTTAATTAAATGATATATTTATTAAAACTTAAAAAAAATTACAATGTCAAATTTCAACCGATTTTCAAAAATATTGCACTGACTCATTGCTATTACAAAGCTCTATTTATTTAATTTGATTTTACTGTATGAAAAAATAATTGTTTAATCAGATGTAAATTACAAAAAATGTGTATATCTCCGTCAAATTTCAACCAATTTTCAAAAAATTGAAAATTGTGATATATATCACATAGATCTATCTCTTTAATTTCATTTTGCTATATACATTTTTTGTTAGTAAGGTTCTAATCACCTAACTTTTTTAATATTTATTTTATAAACAGAAACGTTATTTTATTTAAACCGATTTTCAAAAAATAGGCACTGACTCATAGCTATTCTGAATTTCTATCTATTTAATTATGATCCATAATGATCATATGGGTTAAGGAGGGTATGGTCAAGTATCAAAGGTCATGATATACGGTCAAGTGTTGTGCTCGAATCGACCATTCCTATACTACTTGTACATATTTTGTAAAACTTTTATAGGTAATACATCACCCTATTTTCATTGCATAGATTTTTTTCTAAAGTATTTTAGCATGGCTTCTAAGTCGTCCTGCAGGTTCGTATTTAAAAAAATGCACTGAAACATGAGATTTGAACATTAAACTAGCATACAATAATTATAGCTTTCAATAGTGCAAACTTATCAACCACGATGAAATTGCTCACATATTCAAGATATCTAAAACAATAATTTTAAAAACGAAATAAGATACGTTTAATAAAAAAATATGTATATTTCGACTTTAAGCAATAATCCAAGACATTCTGGAAATAGTGGATGGTTTTATACCTACTTGACAAATGTTCAGTATTATGCTAATTGTTTATATTTTATATAGTTAGGTACATTTATACATTTAGGAACTTAACTCTTTGACCAGGACCTATCATTTTTAATCTGAAAAATGAAGCTTTCCACTTTATGTAATCAATGATTATAGTCCAGTTACCTGATCGAAATGTCAAACAAATTAATCAACAATATATAATTTAATAATAATAATAATTTCTATTCAATACTGATAATTCTATGATATAGTATGCTATAATATAGTAAATAATTGCATGCTAGTGTTAATTCAATCATATGCTATATACCTATATTTCAGTATGAATAATTATTTAATTCATCGAATGGTACGACTTGGATTACCCGATTTAATTGTCGTCTTCGCTTCTCTAATCGCGCTCACATATTTTAGGCTGCGACGAAAACAATTTCTGCAAGATATTGACCACGGTGAAGATGTGGAAGACTTGCAAGTACCATTGAGTAATATTGCTCTGAATCAGTCTAATTTTCAGCGTGGGACTCCAACATTGTCAACGAAAATGACTTTGTTAAATCCCTCTTTTGCTATTGATTCTTTTTTGATAGTTGCAACTGTATTTCTAATAGGAATATGTGGAATTCTGCAGCCAAGCGTATTGTCTGCAGTTTACTTTATTGTTTATTTAGGATTGTGCATCGCATGGTCTTTTTGCTGTAGAGTTCGATTTCATCAGTTTGCCTACCTTCGAATGTTTGTTTTGATATATAGTTTCATGCATTTCGTATTATACTATTGTTATCAAATGAATATCGCACAAAAATTTATTCCGAATCAAAGCTTTACAGCAAGGTATGTATTGTTATGTATTTAAACTTTTTTTTTAAATAATCCATAATAGTAATGCTGATATATTCCTATTTTCAGATTACTAGGGCTATTTTACATATGGCAAACTAGCTGTGTTACCAAAGGGAAGATCATATTCAAGTTTGATAATTATCCTCAATTGCTAAGTCCTTTATGCATCCTTGTATTGTACTATGTTTTGGCTACACAAACACGAATTTGGCTCGATTTGTTTCAAAATAGCTGGGTGAGTTAATCAGTTTTTCTTACTTATCATTCAGAAAATTGTACCTGTGTGTTGGACGGTGATGTTCATATGCGTTTTATAGTGTATGACAATTTGTTAGCACATCTGGTGTCAGTGTCGGCGATAAAACTGATTTTGTGCAGTTTGAACAATACTTGTGACAGGTGGTGTTCGGACTATGGGTTCAACGGCTGTGTTGAAAACATATTTTATAGTTTATGTTTTAGCACCGGTAACAAATTGTTCAAGCAGTCTGGCATGTATTTGAAATACGTTTAAACAAACAGTTAATTTTACATTTGAAGCATGTTATTTAAAAATAATGGGGACATGTGTCTAAATAGATTTATTATTATCCAAAGTTGGCAGCTGAAATGATAAAGAAATTTATAAGACAAAAATAAGTGTATTTCAAAACTCAGCTCCATTGTCGTAGGCGGATGGTTCACAAATTATTTCACAAATTTCACTAAAAATAAGTGCGCTACTAATGCAGTCTTTATCATTTAGATTCATGATTAATATTTCGGAATTGAAAATGTTAACTTAATTTGTCATATATACCAATTTTTGGCATCTGAATTTTGAAAAATTTGTATATTAGTGTAACTAGTTTCACTTTTCTTTGCCGCTATATTAGTTATAATAGTTATAAACGTAGTGTACGCCACAGTAATCTCTACTCTATGGTCTAAACTGATATCTAAACTGATATCTATACTTAGAATATGTAGTAGGCTGCACAATCATGTGACTTTCAAGTTTCAAATTTGAATTTTAAATCGCGGCGCTTTCAATTTACATACAGTTATTGATTTAGTTAGTTTATTGATTGAGCGTTTGTCGACATGAATTACGTAGATTTCAATAATGAGGAAATAGCATATGTGGTGTCTTATGCGATTGCACACGAAAATTGTGAAGAGGCCAGACGCTTTTTATGCATTTTATGAAAAGTTTACAAAAGATGCTCCACCTGTTCGAACAATACGTCACTGGCGGACATGATTTATTGAAACATTAAGTGTAATCCCAAGGAAAAGTGGCGCAGGTCAGGAAAATCATCGGACTTCAGAAAAAAAAGTGAATGAAATAACTGGAGCTTTTGGTGACAACCCTTGTTTATCGCAGCGGAAGGCAGCTTTACAATGCAATGCAATTCAACAGTGAACAGAGTGTTGAGAAAACAAAACATAAAACCATGGAAGTTCACGAAGGTTTAAGCTTTAAAGATCATTGATTACGTACCACGACGATTGTTTTGTCGATATGTTCTGGAGATGGAAACTCAAGAACCTGAATGGGTCACAAAGATTGTCTTTAGTGATGAAGCAGTATTCAATCTCACTGGAATGGTAAATCTGCAAAACCGTTATTACTCTTCCAAGAATTCTCATGTTACGCTAGAAAAACAGATGAAATCACCCTGAGTGTGTTTCTGGGCAATGATATCATTTGAATATGGCATCATTTATCAAGTAGTTGACGGATAATACAATAAGTATTGTGCTATTTTGGTAAATGAAGTGATACCTTTTAGCAAGATGGAGTTCCAGCTCATTTTAGTTTAGGAGCGAGACAATTGTTGAATCAGCATTTACCAGATCGCTGGATTGGCCGTGGTGGTCCAATAGCTTGGCCTCCACGCAGCCCAGATTTATCCATCAATGATTTCTGGCTGTAGGGATACGTTCGCGACAACGTTTATAAGAATCCTCTCTGCAATTCAATCCATCAGCTTAGAAATGGAATAGAAGCATTCATCAATGAAATTGACCAAAATATGATAAAGAATTCATTTCAAAATTTTATTGAAAGGTGTCGATATTGCGATAAAGAGAACGGTGGACATTTTGAACAATTATTGTAAATATTCCATTGTAAATACTTGCTTGTAAGTACCTACTCGTTTCATCTATCTAATTGACATTTAAATATGTATATTGTTAACAATGTCTATAACTAATATACAAATTTATAAATTAACAGTAGAGATTACTGTGGCGTACGTTTATACCTAATATGCGGCAAGGAAAAGTGAAACACCCAAAAACGTCATACATTTTGGGAAATGTTTTGTTTCCAAATTATTTTAACTAAGTTCAAAATAAAACTAATTAATTTAAAATATAAGATTTTCGTTTTTGTTTAACCCTAAAGTAGAATAATCACGTGTGTGTCTAAATTATTGATCAACAGGTCATCAAATCTTATAAAACTATATTCAGATATTTTCATTGCCTGTCTATTTACATTTTGTTGATTTACAAATTTTACAGGGTTCATAACTTGTCCGGGCAGTCAGGGTATTTCAAAATCTTTAAAAAGATCAGGGTATATGGGTGTTTTTTATCAAATGTCAAGGTAAAATAAAAATGTCAGGGTAGATCTTATTTTGATATAATTTAAAAACTTTAATGCAGAATTATATTTAAATTATGATAATGTGAATGAAAAATGTTCGCACTTCGCGGTGGACATTTCTAAAACAGTACTCACTGCTTGTTCGAAGAGTGCAGCCACCTACAAATTGCATCTCTGGAGGAATCTAGAAAAGAATGTCAAGAGAATGTACGTAAGGTGGAAAAGGAAAAGGCTTTGACTGTACAACTAAAGGAGAGTGAGAAAAAGAAGCGCCGTCTGCAAGAGGCATTACAGACAGCTGTCCTAAAAAACAAACTAGCCAAACATTACATCTTACAAGATAACACATTATTATATATATGTAGGATAACATTGATATAACTTACTACTGGAACCTGTTTCCCAAGTAGACTGAACTTATTTATAAAAATACTGAGACCTTACAAATGTTTATGACAGTTCTAATGAGTGCCGAAGTTAAATAATCTACTTTTAAAAATCTAATCTTAAATGTTACATTTAACCAAAAGCTACATACAAACTGAGCTAAGTTCAGTCTTTGAATTAAGTCTTACTTACCTTCTAGGGAACCAGACCCCTGTTCTACTAAGTTCATTAATAAGAGACAACTGCATTTATATTATTTACTCCTCCATTGTATATTTTTGTAATATTCGCACATAGCTCATAAGTATAACTTCGTTTTTAAAATAAATTTTGTTTTTCAATTTTGAAATGTCAGGGTGAAGATTTTTACGAACTGTTATGAACCCTGAATTAGTGATCAAATATTTTTATTTATAACTTTATTTGTTCTATATCGAATGTTTTATAGTTTACACATCGATCTTCGTCGGTATATGGACAGATTGTACAGATACGCAAATGTAAACACCATAAATATATGTACTAAATGTATCGTTGTTTAACAACAGTGTTTCAAAAGCGCTTAGATAATATCCATCGCTGAATCTGGCATTACTGTTGCCATATGTACACTATATTATTCAAGGTTGCCTGGTGTACATTCATTTCATAATATATATCAACTATACAAGAGCAACTATATATATACTTGTATCGATTGCCGTGATCTGGGCTATGAAACTAAAGGAGTAAATTCTCGCTACCGGATTGTAATAGAACAAAAGAGCCGTAGTCGAATGATTTATGGATGTCCCACATATCCATGTATATTAACCGAATCAATACATTGTCATAATTAAATGGGTTTAAAATATTTCCTCAATTAAAATATGAAATTTTAGTAGTATGTTTTATTTAATAGTTTGAAAATGTTAGATTTGTTTTTGCTAGTTGTTGCCACTTAAAATTTAGATATAGGAAAAAATTATATTTTAATACATTAGATTACGCATAATTTTTCTGGTGTGTCCGTTTATTTGAAGAACAATATTTTTATTTTAAACGAAAATCATGCAATACCCATACTGTATAGTACATAAATTGTGTGCATGAATTTTTCAAAAATATCGCGGCATTTCTGATACTTATGTTGAGGAGATACATAGTCAGAATCTTCATCTAGCTATTTTTGTACGTTTTAAATGTATTAGTCATGTAGTATCTGCGCATATGTATGAATATTCTCCGGAAATGGTTAGATTTGATTATCCTTAAATAAATATCGACTGCTGACGATTTTCTTCTAAAATACATGTACAGTATGTAATTCCGAAGCGAAGTTGAGGAGGCATTAATATGTGTCTCCAAAGAATCTGACTATGCATACTCAATATAGTAACTGTTAGACACTATACAATACATGTTATTGTATCTTCGACGAATATCGATATTTATCTCAGGATAATCAATTATTATCGATGTATTTTCCGCAGATATTCAATGACTAATAATAAGAATAATATTATTTACAAATGTATTCACTGATATCGCTTGACTCTATAATTTAGTCTATAGTTTTCATCATCTTCCTTATATTCATGTTTATTTACCAACTCTCTCTCTGCTAATTCGTGTTCCAGCAAGCGGAGAAGGAGGAGTATGAACACCACCAGAAAGAGCTGGAGCAGGTGTGCAATCCAATCATCACTAAGCTGTACCAGGCGGCAGGTGGTGCCCCGGGTGGTATGCCCGGTGGATTCCCCGGTGCCGGTGGCGCTGCCACAGGTGATGGCGGCCCTGGACCAACCATCGAGGAGGTCGATTAACAAGACATTGTGTTCTCCCTTCTTCTCTTCTTATATCACTTGTTGTTCAGTCGTTCAGATATCTGTGTGTACAGCTTACATAGAAGGCGTTTTTAAATAAAGAATAGTCTTCTTATTAACGTTTTCTTGTTTTATTCGTACTTTTATATGAAATAAATTAACTAGGCATGTTAGTGTGATCATGACTTTTAGGTAATCTCAAGATTTACAGATATTTTAATAATTAAAAAGCTGTTAGAAACGGATGTGCGAATATATCGTACTATTTTTAGATTTGTTTATGTGTAACACTTGTTTGCGTTTAGAAATAGCTTGCCGCTATAGAAGTCAGTGTGGGTTTTTTTGACTGCAATATGTAAGCTGTAGAAATGCTTGTATTATACTTTGTGTTATATTTTGATATTAATAGTGGTTTTTTTATCATCATCATTTTGGTTATAAAAGTAATTTACCCAGGACAATACAGTTACGTTGAATAAATATTTTCAGTAGTGTTTATTATAACCAGTTCTTCATCAAGGCTTAATTGTTTCTGATTTCATTATTTAAATATTATAACTGGAAATATGCGTTCTCTCTATTAATAGTAAATTCGGCGTATTTTCTGTGAAATGAGTTTTTAATATTTATAATACTATATGACAATTGCGCTTGTTTCTATATTAAATATATATATATACTTACTCTGAAAAAACTAAAATTAGTAAAAAAAAAACGCACAAAATGCATGCCTTTATTTGTATTAATATTTATTAACATTCCATGCGCTCACTCATGCATGTATTGTGTTCAGACATACCTTTGCGTATACCTAAAATACTTTGCAGTATATAAAAACAAAATTACATTAGTACTAGTATATATGTGAGAGTATATATATGTTACTGACTATATTTAAGGGTTTAGATTTTAAAAATAGATGCTTTGTATTATTTGTAACAGACGTAATAGGGTAATTTGGGGGTAATGTCGATCAATTTTAGATTTCTCAATTTTTTGCCATTAGTTTAATAAAATTTGTCATATTAAAGAAACTTCGCAGGTGGGTATTATCCTATATTCATTGGAAGCCAGTGACATAGGCAAGTAATAAAAATATAATCTTATTAAGAAAAAGGGCATATTGTTCACAAAGCACCACCTCTTCTGACGCCCCTGCTGATACAGAATAATAAGGCCGTTAATAATATTTTCGGTTTCAGTGGCGTTCGATTCCAATTTAATTCCTTGTTCTTCTTCACACCATTCGAGAATGTCTTTATCCAAATCGTGAAATCGATTACATTAGTACTAGTATATATACAACAGTATATATATATAGTATACACTATAGTATAAATGTATATGTAACAGTATATATATATATAATATGTTACTGACTAAATTTAAAGGTTTAGATCTTAAAAATAGATGCTTTGTATTATTTGTAACAGACGTAATAACAGCTGTTTTGTATATTTCATTTATTTATACTAGCTATTTTTATAAACAATAATTTGCAAATAATGTGAATATATTTATTTAGACCAAATTAATTAGACCAAATTATTTAGACCAATATTAAAGCGTACAATATACACATATTAGACGAATAATACGTTTATGCATGGTGTTACATTTCGTTACATATTTTAAAAATATTTTCTATTTATTTAAATTTAATGATGTATATAATTTCAAAATTAATTTAGATCTGAAATATTTTATTTGTCATATGCTATCACATCATTGACAAATTATTACGCAATAGACGGCACAAATATATCACATTATCAATGCTAACGTAACAGGAGCGTGGTCACCGTTCCGGTTGATCCGGTTTCAAATGGATGACTTTGCGGCCAGAGATTTTGTTAGTGGGGTCTATATTTTGAATTTTCTTAAACATTATCCAGGGGAGGATCACAGGACCCCTCATCCTTGGATCATTCAAAATTTAGTGGCTACGCCATTGAGTAATTAATGAAACTATACCATGTGACCATTATTATTTTCATATGAACTTTTTTTTACTATATCATGTCTTTTCAATGTCCCTCTCCTTTTGACAGTTCTACTGTTGATTTAAATATAATGAGACAGAAAATGTCTGTAAATTTTGTAAGTGAATATTCAAAGTTCAGTATATGACGCGCACAGCATCCATTTTCAAAAATATAAATACTTTCTAGAAAGATTTCTCCTTGTCTAAATATATAATAATCACATAGTAATTTAGATTTTTAAGCAATGAATTATGATTTTGCCATTGGAATTTTAAATTCACCTCTTTTGAGAGATCTAAACATTTTCTGTATGATTTCCTTTCAATAAAAGTTTAGAAGATATTTGTATTTTTTTTCTAGTGTTGCTGCATTTTTGCTGAGATGTCATGTTTCAACAATTTCAAAAGGGGATTTCTGTTAATTTTGGTTTGATCTTTATTTTTTTGTTGGTTCCTTAAATACTGCAACTTACAATAAAAAATAAATGTTATGCATTGTTGAAATTGAGTTTTCAAATTGAGTGTTACAAATTTAGCACCAAGATAAAGTAAGTAAGCAAATAATCCAGAGAGGTAAAATAATGTAATCTTTGGAAAGTGAGCATAACCAAAAACCAGGCAGTGATAATTCCTTGATCTATAGGAAGCTAAGGCTTTTTTATTAAATAAATAATGCCAAAATGCGCCACATGAAATTGGTAACATATATCACAATATAAAGTTCTTGATTCACATCGATACAGGCTGTTGTTATAAACCACACAATGATCGAACAATAATTATGTCGTAGTATTAATAATTAATCAATAATTAGAAAACAATTGATGAATGAAAACCACAAACAAAAATATGTACCTAATGACACCAGCAGTTGATTTATGTAAAGAATATGTTCAACAAAATCTTCAAGGTATGCTGACAAAAATGTTCAGCTTTCTAACGCCATTGCACAGCTCGTATGATGATAATAAGAACATATTTTAATAATAATTATAATCATAAAACAGCAGAAAAGGTTATTGAAAGATTGAAATTAAGGCTTTTCGAATTATCCTCAGTGGATGTGAAAGATGTTTACAAATATTTGAAATATTGAAGACATAATCGTTCCTTTGTCAATTTAGTCAGTTATTATAAAAATGACACATATAATATAATCAGAATAGGGTATCACAGAAAAAATAACTCTGAAAGAAATTAATTGATCTACATCAAAGTCAGCCACATGCCATATCCGCTTCTCTCAAAATAAGATAACTCTGTAACCATGACAACAGGAACACAATCAGACATCAACAGAATGAGCATCTTCCGAACCGTCCGCCACCCGAATATTGGGCGGTGCTGTCGTTGTTGGCTGCTGTTGCCCCTCGAGAATGCCCCGCAACAGCACCTCAATGTTCCCCAGGGACCGAGTTGTGGACTCCTCGAGATGCGCCAATCGGGTCTCAATCTGTCTCACCTTCTTCCTTCCCACTGGTCTCCCCCCACTGGCGGCGGCGGCAGCAGGTTCCGGGATAGAAGCGGCGGCGGGAGGGTGCTCGTAGAGGGGGGCCATTGCAGCCGGAATGCTTCGGGCGACCAGATCGTTGATGGACTGCAGTCGGGACTCCACTTTGAGGAAGCGGTCGGAATAGGAGTCCATCTGTGGGGAGGCCAGAGAGAGAGAGAGACAGGGAGATAGTGTAGTGAAGGGGCCTAGTTTTGGACGGAAAACCAATCTGTGTTCAATCTGTAACCGTGGATTTACAAATCTTCATTTGGACTCGGTCCATAAGCGTTTTTTTTTAATTAGACAGTTTTACATCTAATTAAAATTATACTACTACTGTCAGTAATACGAATATTATATTAATGAATATATTATATTAAATAAAAGTGAATTGTGTCCAAAATATGAATATTGTACGGGTTTGTTTATAAACATTATAATATGCGTACATTATAAATATATGATAGTGTAATGAAGGAGACAGAGCTAGGGAGATATGGTTAAAAAAGAAAAGGGAATTTCAGATACAAAGTTTTGCATCAAAAATAGGATATTCATTTTTAAGTACATTGTTGATATACTTATTACATACAATTAATACAATTCAAGAAAAGAGAGAGAGAGAGTAAGAGAGAGAGAGAGAGAGTGATAGTGAGAGAGAGAAGTCTCCAGCCACAGGCACCCAAGCAACCCAGAACAGGTGATGATGGCTCCCAAGAAGCGACACCTAACTAAACCTGACTGCCAGGAGAATGAACCACCCGAAAAGAACAAACCCACACTCCCGGAGACGCGAAAGATTTTCAAAACGTAATCGTCCGCATTACCCTGCTCCGAGAATAGGAATCCACTCTTCCCACGCGGCCCGGAATTCACCCGAGAATAACAAACCCACACTCTCAGAGACGCGAAAGCTATTCAAGACGTAATCGTCCGCATTACCCTGCTCTGAGAATATGAATCCAATTGAATCCGGCACTCTACCGGTTTCGGCCCTCAATGGAGAGAGAGAGAGAGAAGTCTCCAGCCACTCAAGAATAAGAAAGAAAAAAATACTGTAATTATTCTACATATTGCACTTACCTTTATTGTTACATGTTATTACTTATAATAAAAGAAAGTATAATTTAAACTCCATATTAACTAGAAACCCCGGATGATGATAGCCGGCCCGGTACTTACAACAGTTTTCAGTTCTTTATCTCTGACTTGATCGGCATCTTCACGCTGACCCTCCAACCAGATCTCAGTATGCAGTTGCTTCTTAGAACCTATATGGATCATTGAAACATGTTATTATCAATGTGTTCTAGTGCACAAGGTACAAGTCAGGTTACAAGGATGTACTGTAGTTGAAACAAAATTGTTTGGTGACCACAACTAGCCTTTGCTACAAACAGTAGATAAATAAATATAGAAAATGAATTTCGAATCACCAAAAACAAAACATTTTGTCCAGTTTAGTCGTGGATATCACTGTAGTATGCACTGAGGGATAACCGACATCACAAACAATTAGTTTGTAGTTCTAGTTCGATTATTCTCTCACAAAACCGTTATTGTATTACTGCGTCGGTTCCTAAACTAAGTAAAAATAGCGAAAATCTCTTAATTCTTGAAGAAACGTGCAGTTTTGTTATACAGGATAGAAAATATAACTTAGCAGATAAACAGATATTACAGTATTTATCTAATTGATTTAATATTATTTATTTCAGGGTGCGTGCAGCTCTTGTGAAATAAAATTCCAGGAGTTTTCCAGGAGTCCTGGAATTCCAGGAGGCTGCACGCTCCCTGTTATTTATTATTATTTATTTATTTAATGTTTAAAAATGATGAAAATACAATATATTGTAAGATACGACGACATCTAATTTAGATATAGGCCTACCTCAGAGTTACAGTTTCAAACGAAATGTATGCAAATACCACGCATTTAAATGAATTCTTCGCATGACGAAGTGGACCTGAGTTGACACGAAATGTTCCCAGTTTTACAATTAAATAATTTGAATTTTAAATACAGCCAATCGAAGCAATTAGGTACTTACCGGAGTCGAGGCGGTCGATGGATTTCTAAAAGTGAAGAAAACAAGACATCACGTTGACGAGGGGCAATTTAGGTGAAATCTGGGATATTGTTTTAAATTAATTGTATAATTAGTTAGTTATACTTGGGATGATTCTATACTTGACCATTCAAATTAGAAATATATAATTAAGAATATGAACAATAGATGCTTCGCAAAAAAATGAAATGTTAAAATAATGAACAAATAACTGTTATATAATTTGCACATATAAACAGGAAAAAAATATTCTGCCAAACATATTATGATTTCCATATTTCCATAGTCTCCTTCCTAGATGAACAGTCTTATTTTAACCTGATTATTTAACGATGTTTACAAAAAACGATGAGTCATGCACGAGTTGCACGAGGCAAGCGCTAAGGCAAGAGAAATATTTTAGCAGATGTGCGAATCCTAAATAAAAATTGGTTAATTATGTTGAAACTTAATGCAGTTAATTTTCTCTAAATAAAATAAATTATTAGTATAATAAACGTAATATTCAAATACGATTTCAATGGTGCAAAATAAAATGTTATCTGATAAACTTTTTATTGTTAAAATATCTTTTAAGAATGCCTATTTAGGGTCAAATATATTTACTGCACAAGCCAACATTTTAAAACGAATACTGATAAAGTGGTGCCCGAGCCAAACTTGAGCTCCTGGTATAATTATTTATATATATAAAAATAATCAGATCGAAAAAATATATTGCAAGGTCACCAGGGCTTAAAAAGGGGTTGAAAAGGCGTAAAATGTCTCTTTTGATTTAAATAAATATTTAAAACGTTACTGTATAGGAGTTTTGCACAATTATAAGAGGGAAAATATAAAATTCCGATAACTGCATTATGTTACAATAATATAGAATTTGTAGATTATTATAAAATGTAAAATATGGAGCACAACATAAATTGAGTTTAATAATAAAAAAATTGACAAGCGTCTATGAATACATCTTTATGAATACTAGAACTAGACATTTATAGAAGTTTTAGCATAATAAGTAGCAACGATAAATATTGTTCTACCTATAACTATGCACTAGTACTTCAAGGTTTGCAGTCTTTGTGTTCAAAATACAATTGGTAATGGGTGCAGCTCACCACGAATGCCGAAACTTAAGCGGATAGTCACACTTTTAAAGAACGCTTCAGAAAAACGTTTAGAAATGCAGGCATGGGTAACACGATAAAACACATTTCGTTTTCTGTATTTACAAGTTTATCTGTTTTCGTTTTAAAATGTTGACTTGTGCAGTGATTTAAATCAAAAGTTTGCCTTTCAAATGACATATCATTTCTTTTTCCTCACAAAATCGTGTATGAATTTTCTTTCTTACCACTGCCGTGAGATATAGCTTGGATATCGATTGGCAAAAGATACAAAAATCGATATCTATGAATAAAAGCATAAAGACAGCTTAAAAAGTGTCATATAGAATTTAGGTCTACGCTGAAAACACAACTCTAAGATCTAAATCAATACACGTCACTGGATTGTCCAATAGCATCAGGGTGATGACGAATGACTCACCGACTTCTCCTTCGGCTTCCTCTCCGTGTCCTCGTGGACAGCGCGCAGATGGGAGGGTCCGCCAGAGCTCTGCAGAATGGAGTCCATCGTGTTCTGCCGTTCGGCAGCCGAGGGGGCAATCGAGTCTGAAATGGTGGTGTTATCTCGATCGATAGCTGAAATGAGATGTCAGCCAGCCAATCGCACTCGATGTCAATAAATAATGCATTTCTGCTCTCCTCGCAATGATATCACTCACATCAAGTAATGATCTCAATAAAACAATAGGCATTTAATACAAGAAGCATTTACTAAACTTTATTACGAAATATACAAGAATAAGTCATATCTTATTTAATATAAAATAAAGTAGCAGACATTATTTAAAATTTATTTATTAATTAACTAATTTTAAAATTAAAATGCGTTCAAATAGATTGTGTTTATAGTATCCTAACAATTTAATTGTAGAATATAACAAAAACTTACATCTCTGTTCAGGTAAATGGGTATCGCTAATACTGAACTCATGAAGATGATTCAACATGCCGCGTTGTTCGTCCACCAACTTGTGCAGTTCGTCCACTCTGCAGTGGTCATTTGAGAAGGAGAGCAGTAACAAGAGAAACGCTATATAGTGTGTGTAGATGAGTATTTTATCACACGATGCAGGAGTCATAAGGCTAATATTTCACTAATAAACATTAATCAAACTTGCAAGTAATTATTTATCTTGCTTTTAACAGTAAACTAAGTTAAAGAGTGAAAGCGGTTAATTTTGTATATCCCGCTAATAGAAGTATTGATATACCGAAATTTTTGAAAATATACTATAACCAATTCACGGCGGGTTCTGAAATATGGTGATATAGACTTGAACTCGGCATTAATTTGAAAACGGAATATGAGACGATAGTAGAGGTCGTGACTTAGAACATGTCTTAGTTTTTTTCAGGGGGTGGGGGTCTCCATTTGAACTCCCCTCTCTCACTTTTCCTCCCCTGCTACCTTCTTTTATGTAATTTTTCTTCCACTCCTTAATATTTTCTATATTGTTTCTAACCCCCCACACCCTTTTGTTTTCCTCACCCTCTCCACTGTCTTCACAAGGGAGAGAGGGGGAAAATTGCTCCCTCACCCTTGGGCAGGTTTGGTGGAGAGTCGTTTAAAAAAGTTTAAGTCCATTAAAGTTTGAAAACAATTAAAATAACTTTAAAGCAGATATATGATATCCCACAGGAATGCAATTATAAAATTTCTTAAATAGAAAACACGACAAAGAAAAAACGAAACCCATTTCATCACGGAACGGAAAACGAACACATAAACGATCCCCAAACATTTAGGCATTAAAAAATTAACAGTTTAGAAGTGTCTTGTTACAAAAACAGAGTGAGAACAGAAAATATATTTGAAATAATGCACACGTGATCAGCCAATAGAAGACTAAACATAGATAAACAAAGAAAGACGCTTGTATGGAGTGAATTAAGAAGGTAAGGGACAATGAATGAACACCGATTGCTGTCTCTACTAGATTAGGGTTGTATCAATTTGGTTTCTATCAATTAGGTTTCTATCAATTTGGTTTCTATCAATTTGGTTTCTATCAATTTGGTTTCTATCAATTTGGTTTCTATCAATTTGGTTTCTATCAATTAGGTTTCTTACAATCAGGTTCTAACACTTTGGTTTCTATCAATTAGGCTCTATCAATTAGGCTCTAACAATTAGGTTCAACCAATTAGGTAAAATATCTTTGAGACAAGCAGGTCGTTGCATCAAGAATATAGAATAATATTTTTGAATGACGCTGTTATAAAATACAAGTTTAAAGATTGATTTATACGACGTTGAATAAAACGAAGGAAACATCTGCACAAAAATGGCATCCAAAACTACGATAATCATTTCAAATGAGAATACGTATATTTATTATAACAAATGACTAGTCATTGATGCAAATAGTATCAGTATTAATTATTAAAATTAATTTAATTCACAGCAGAGATACTAAGCCCCGAATCAGAAAAAAAAGATTTGACTTGTAGTTGTTTTATTATTTGGTCTGTCCTTTGGTTGGCTATGTTCTACAGAGATGAATTACCATCTGATCATGTTCAGTTCTTAGCATGTTCCACAGACATGACTTACCATCTGATCATGTTCTTAGCATGTTCCACAGACATGACTTACCATCTGATCAT
>JAUZND010058653.1:2077-18488 GCA_034780555.1 Coelogynopora nodosa
ACATTTTACAAATTACATTTTACAAATTACATTTTACAAATTACATTTTACAAATTACATTTTACAAATTACATTTTACAAATTACATTTTTCAAATTACATTTTACAAATTACATTTTACTAATTACGTTTTACTAATTACATTTTACAAATACATTTGACAAATTACATTTTACAAATTACATTTTACAAATTACATTTTACAAATTACATTTTACAAATTACATTTTACAAATAACATTTTACAAATTACATTTTACAAATTACATTTTACAAATTACATTTTACAAATTACATTTTACAAATTACAATTTACAAATTGCATTTTACATATCAACCGTAGTATAAAAATCACAGATTATTCTTATAACTAGATTGCTAGACAGTTTCATTGTCATATTAAAGTTAATAATTGTGTATTACTTGTAAAATTATATAGTTATATATATACTACTGATATTTTTTACCAAGAGTATGTAATTAGAATGATATTTATTAATAACAACGTATATATACTTACTGATACAAAAAAACTTCTCTCAATAATTTTTTAATCATATTTACAATGCAAATCAATCTATGCAGTTGGAATCAATATTTTATCTACTTTCTGGAAAACGGTATTCTCAATGAAAAATAAAACGGAAATGTTATTCTTTGTTTAATTTATATTTTTATGAACTTCTCCTTTTTTAAATGACTATAAAAATAAATATTCATTATCTGAACAGGTATAAGAGTTGACTATAGTCAAATTCACATAAACTATACCTTCATTGATTGCTAGGCGATTCATACACTTTCAAAAAGGCAGCAATGCTTTTCCCTTGTTTTACCATAATAAATCTTCTGAAAAATTACTTATCACTTTTTTAGCACAAATGAACAATCACATGTCGCCCTTTATTCCTTATAATTGTTACGGTCTTCCAACGCTACAGTGAAACTGTGGTAGAATTAATAGATTGATATAGCATTTGAAAGTATTTCAAAGTTTTTAGTTATAATTTTTATCTCAAAGTAATTTATAACGCGCGTCAAAAATTAGAAACCTACATTTGCCGAATTAAAAATAGGAAGTGTGTTTTTTATTGTGTTAATAAAATTTTACATTGATAATATTTCTCCGCCCAGTAAGACAATTCACCGCAACGATCCGTCTCGGTTTCGATCTGCCAGACATAAATAATTTTAATTTAATTACTTTACAAAGTCCATAGGCGGTGATAATTTTTTTGGAAATAATGATTATTTTATACCAAGTAGATATATTTACAAAAAGTCTACGAATATCAAACTGCTTTTTGATATAACGAGGCGAAACCAGCTGAGGAATCTTCGCCCACCCTTGCCTCCCACCCGCTCTATAGGGAATAAAGTAGATTTTATTTATATTTTCCAGTTTAACTGCTGCGGAGTCAATGGACCCACTGATTTTGCTGCTTGGAAAGTCAACAAGACAGCAAATCGCTGGTATAATGAGGGCCGTTTTTATAACGTAAGTGGCGAAATACATTCTGGCGATGATGTAAAGTTACCGGTATCCTGTTGCAAATTCAAAAACATCGAGTTTTTGGAAAAAGGTGAGCTCTTTTTAACTTAATATACCTTAATTCCATTATAATTAAAATATATGTTTTCGTTTTTTTGTAATATATTGTATTACTGCACTAAATACAATATGGTAAAAGCAGGAAACTAGAATGTTTTGAAAACATTTATTAGTTAGAAAACAAATTGGAATAATGTTGTGCAAATGACCAACAAAGGTTACGATCCCAACTCTGCTCTGTATATATTGTAGTTCCAGCTACATCGTGCGAATGTGAAAATTAATTTAGTCGGCTGCGTACTTTAAAAAAAACATTTATTAAATCATCAACGCAAAAGACAGGCCGACAGGATTAGCGTTGCTAACGATTCATCAGGATATTGAACTAAACTTTGCGAGGCATTTTTAGACAGTTTCGCGAGAAGGCATATGAGTCGATATATATTTATATATATATATAGTTGACCATATACATAAGGGCTACACAACATGCACTGGTTCTGTGGTCCCTGTCTGATGTTACCGGAACTAAAGTTGCTACGTCATTTTGGAATTGTAGGAATTAATAGCGGTTTGAGCAATTATAGCTTTAGAGAGCTATTTGACTAAGTTGATGAAATATTGGCCAATAATAGAGTTAGAATGTTAGATATATAGGTTATAGATTGTCGTAAATGTTATCAAACGTTTTTGTTGATGTCAAATCTCATGATTGAAATTATTTTTGTTTTTGACCTTTTCAAACTTAAGGTTAGGTAGTCCACACCAATGGTAGTCCGGCCACACCCATGGTATCTACACCAATGATAGTCTAGTCCACACCATATAAATGGGTATCTTTGAAAGTTTAAGTTATCTTTAATTTTGAGAATAATTTTACGGCTAATTCTATTAAATAATCTTTTTAGGCAAATATTATATAAAAGATTATTGTAATTTGTACTGTTAACGATGAGATTAAATTGAAAATCATCAGGCACTCGATAGGACTGCTGAAACTTATAGGTATGATGGACAGGGTAGGGATCTTTAGCAACCACAACATGTTTGCATTTATATCGGCAAAACTGTTATTCCACTTTGAGTTGGTTATTGTTATTATTATATATTTATTTATATATTTAACGCACCCACTTTAAAATTGTGAATTAATTAATTTAATTAATGTTATTTAATTTCTTGTTGAATAATTTTTTATTAACACTTCGGACTTTTACTGTTTTTCAGTTGATTACGGAAACTATGAAGCATCCATGGAAAACATAAGATGTCCATTAACAAACGCTACTTTTTCCACAAATGGATGCTACGATACCGTTTCTGGTTTCTTGATCAAACAATCTAAAATAATTATAATCGTCGTTGTTGTGGTCGCTGCAATAGAGGTAGGTACTTTTGTTGCGTTTTGCATTCTCAGTATTAAATACATAATCATAACAATATAATAATGTCTTTCTTTTTAAAATGTAACAAGAGAGTGTTTTTAATTTTCTATTTCATTAAATATTACTATAAAGGGTTAGCTAGGAATTTTAGTGCGGGAAATTATATAAATCACTAAATCACTAAATGACGAAATGAATAAATCACTTAACAAGCTTAACCAAACAATACGATACTTTTAATGTTGCCGCATTGTAAATTTACTAAAGCCAGGTGTACATACCAAGAATCGAACTAACTTATATCTTATGGATTGTAGGCTAGGCGGAGTGGTAAGAATCTCTACCTTCAATTCTGTAGATAATAAGTTTGAATATTTTTAATACATTAGTAGGTCTAAGTGTATATATATTTAATATCTTTGACATCTTAATTGGCTTATAAAATTAATTAATGGCTTTAGCAAATTGATAGTGCTGATAAATATTGAATTTATCACATAACTTGGTTTAGATTGTTAAGAATCCGGTTATTTAATGATCTATAAAAATAATTGTTTAATAATAATCGAATAAATGTATTCAAAATATCTGCATATATTTAGAAGATCGCTGCCGGGAGCTAAGGGAAGCAGAAAGTGAAATAATGCACGGTTTCTTAGACAATACCGATACTGATCTAATTCTACGTAAAGGGCGAGCTGTGACTCCAGCTATATGGCGCCCACAGCTGTAGCACTCATCGTGCATCCGACTAAATGAACAGACTACTACTGTTTACTACTTTCTACTACTTGGTTAGAAAAATAGATAAATTTATTTATTAAAATCTGTGAAGCACTAATTCCCGCCCCATTTATCCGATCAAGAATGAAGCAATGAGGAAAGTAGCATAGACGGTTTCACAGGTTACCTTTATTACCTTTGCCTACGGCATGGGTCATATGGTGTCCCAAATCCAAAGTTCCATACTAATACGGCATGGGTCATATGGACACTTTGGACATAAGGACACTTTGAACCTCATGAACTGTTTGCGTTCATATTTTGGCTCTGTTTACAATAGCTCATCCGTATGTCAATATTATTTTAATTATTTGTGGGCAGTTTTAATTGGTGCTAAAATTAGTTTCTGTAATAAATGTGTAATGATAAAGTAGAAAACGGAAACTAAAATCCTACACATTTATGTGAAATAATGAAAAAGGAATTAAATTATTGCATTTCGTTGATCGAAATCTCATTAAAAAATGCTGTTGGTTTTTAAAACAAATAAACATATTTAAATTTAAGTTAACATTATGGATGTATTTATCAAATATTTGATTATAAAACTTTTAGTTTATTTTCTATAGTTAGTATAATTTGTCTTAAATTTTGCATATACTTTAAGAAGCATAAGTTAATATAATAAGCTTAATTATTGTTAAATTTTAGATCTCCATTGCTGACTTTAAATATGAATTTTATGATTAATCCTACAACATTCTACCGTCCAGCTTTCAATTTATCACGGTCAATAAGCATTAATAATCATTTATTACGATCAATATGCCATAATAATAATTTAATACGATCAATAAGCATTAATAATCATTTATTACGACCAATAAGCATTAATAATCATTTATTACTATCAATAAGCATTAATAATGATTTATTACGATCAATAAGCATCAATAATCATTTATTACGATCAATAAGCATTAATAATCATTTATTACGATCAATAAGCATTAATAATCATTTATTACGATCAATAAGCATTAATAATGATTTATCACGATCAATAAGCATTAATAATTCTTTTCTCTTTTCCCTTCAGCTTATTGGAATAATCGTCGCCTGTTGTTTAGTCTCGGCGATAAAGAAGGCTGCTGGATCGTATTAGATGGTGCTTATGGTACTATATCAATATAAAAAAATGAACTTACACATTTTTTATCAGTTTTAATCAATTTATTTATCAGTATACCAACAATGCAAAGTAGTATTAAACAGGTTTTTGTTCGGTTTTTATAGTAAATCTATAATAATGACACTATTATACTACTCCTATACTACTTACTAACAATTTAATTGACTGTATATGCTTGTATACATATCATTCCAGCAATCACCATTACAAAATTCTCTCGTAGAATCAGTGGAGTAGTTTTTGATGTATAAACTTTAATATTCTATTAAATAAACACTAACATTACATTACATTTTATTATAAATATATATCTATATATTATCTTTAATATTTATTGTCAGGTAAATTTCATAAATTTTATATGTGAACTTATTTTGTATTCGTAATATTCATTAATTGGTTTTGACTTTTATAATTAAAAAATGTCAATATAAATAAAGAAAACCTTCCACTTTTGTTTAAAAAATAATAATTTTAACAATGGGCAACGAAATGGACAAAAAATGGACAAAGAATACACAAAGAAATGGACAAAGAAATGGACAAAGAAATGGACAAAGAACGATCAAAGAAATGGACAACGAAACTTTTGTCCGATTGATTTTGAAACTATAGTTGAAAACTTATTCGCAGATGTGTCTAAAAGCTTTGTTTAACATTATATTTGAAGTTCTTGCCAAATCCGTTAAAGAAGGGATATAAACCATTTCATCTCATTTCATCAAGTTTATAAACGCTAAGATTCAATGAGGGAGGGATAAAACTGGAAAAAAGACAATCTATTAACTTTTCTATGGTTATAATAGAAATAGTAGTATTATGTTTTCTCAAAACATATTTTTTAGCCAATCGATATATCAATCAATCAATATATCGATATATATCAATATATCAATCAATTAACAATAATCAAAGCCGAATTCAAAATGATCGTGGGCTGAGTGATAAAATTGATGCGAATATCCTCCCATGGTTGCTTTCTGCCGTCTTCCTATATACGATAGGAGACAAAATAATTAATACTAGTAGTGGAACCAGAAAAGAATTTCCCATTCAAACCTACCAAATGCACGAAAAAAAGGGTAAATTTTGCAACTTACAGAAAGAATGATGTTTAAAAAATAATATGGAACGCAAAATAAATTAAGGAGGAAATTCGCCGTTTAATATATTGTATCAATTGTATCGTACATATAGGTGTAACTAGTAATAGCTTAAGTTTAAATCTTAGAATGAATGGAACATTCGAAGATTATAATTCAGCTAAACACTTTAGTAAACGGCACAACATACATCTGATCGATGTAGTCAGGAAGATTATTACATAAGTAAATTAAATATTCCTATAATGCCAATGGCCTTAAAACTAGAAGCGGATAACTTATTGCTTCTTTTGCTAATTTCTGTTTTTAATCTTTTTGTATTGATCCTAAGAGAAATGTTCTGACTAGCTAAAACTATAAAGATGACATCGTTGAAATTAAACTTCATATTTATGATTTCAGGTTGATGTAGTTATCATAATTGTCCGAGAATGTACGAAACAAGTCTATAAGGTCATAACGACCATGAGAATGTCCCTTCTTATTAGTGACAATACAAAAGCAAAAGATACAATCTATGCACGCGCGAAGAGTTCATTATTAAACAGAATGAAGATTAGGTCAGCGGCAAAACTTAAATCTATGGAATTGGCCTTATCTCAGTTAAAACTTCCAGTTTGTAACTAGAATTTGAGGCGGCAATTGCCATTATCTTGACTATCTATAAAACCAAAGTGAAATGTTGTAAACAAAATGTTCTATGTTGATGAAGGCATGTAGGAGTCAAAATGTCGACAGCTACGTCCCTTAGAAAATACATTTTTAAATGGTTGTCGTTAGAAGTATCAAGCTCGTGCAACTAAATTATAGACTGACCACGTATAGAGTGACCACAAAAAATTGTAATTAATTTTTATTTTAATAATAATATGATGTTTATCTTGGTATTGTAATGCGGGTTACACTCGGATAATAAAACAATTTATAATAAATTATAATAAATTTTAATAAACAATAAAAAGGGGGCGTTAAAAATATACATTAAAATAAATTAAAAAAGTGCAGTCATTCTGTAATGTTATATAACTTGAAGGTGTAAAAGTTACTAAAGTTTTAAATAAATAAAATCATACAATTTGAATAGATTGATACGTCATAATATTTTTAGATTTAAAATTGGTGAATTTTGGTGAAAACATCTTTTATTGTATCATATACTTTATTAATTTTCAGAAATATTGAACAAAATATGTTTTATATATCTATAGGCGTCTTAGTTTCTCAACTGTGTGTGTAAAAAATAGTAGTACTTGTCTGACATTTCTCAACTGTAACTGCTTAGCTAGGTGGCTTACAAGATGACGCAAAACGTTACAATTAAAGAGGAACAGTTAAATGAGGTATCAATGTGGGATACAGTAATAAAAAAAGTTTAAATGGCGTATTTTTTCGAAAAAGCTTATCTCCTGGAAAAGAAGGTGTACAATACATATTTGGTGTGGAACAGCTGTGCTTCGCTGATACCCTTCATTGCACGGAACCAGGTCTCTTGCACCCTCAACCGGGTTGTTGGTATGAACTGTCTGTACAAAGTTAGTCGTATATGATTGCGAAGGCATTGTGCACTGCCCTGCCACGCGTATAGTGGTTATCGTTTTGCTGGAAATAATTAATTCAGTAATAAATCAATATTCGATTAAAAAACATTTAAATATCATATTTAACTATTTCAAAAGGTTTAAAATACTCGGAATTACTTTAAAATTCAAAGTTAGAGAACGATAATCACGAGTTATTTCACATCTCTAAGTTTCGAAGCGATCTAAGAAGCAGAACATGCTTTTTAGTGGACCTTTTTATAATATGGCGAGGTCCACACTATATTATGTACAAATATATACAATTCCTATTATGATTCCATTTTTTTGAAACTTAGCAGAATTATATCATACAAGACTATCATTTTAGGGCTTCCTGTACTAAATTATGACACAATTTATTTTAATTTTATCTGACTGCTTTTATAACAAATGCGAATCGAGATTGAAGCAGTTTGAAGTCGTTTGAAACCGTTTTCAATGAATAGAATCAAATATTACGGATTCTGAAGTATATGAAGTATGATCATATTTCATACAATTCATTTTGAACTGAAGTATTTATGGAAATGAATTGTCATAAAATTAAGTTTTTAATCAAAACATGGTTTTATAACGTTTGGTTTTTCCATTTGTTTAAAAGGTTTTATATTGGATTTTTTCATTAATGATACATATTTATGATTAATATATACTTAAGACGTAAAATAATCTCAACTACAAATAAAAACAATAAAATAACCCATAATCCAATGCGGATATATTTAATTTTATAGAATATTATGCTACAGAATTAGGTCCAAAATGCATATATATACAAAATAATTTAAACTATACATATACATATATGCTTCATTTGATATTGCCACATTTAATGTGAAGTAAGTTACTTTATACATATATTAAAAAAAGACATGCAATTGTAACATATTAATGTTCAGTTTTAACAATGTATACTATCACCAGGATGACAATAGTAACCAACGAACCTATTGTGACCAGCCGGGCAAGTTTGTGACTTTCTACCGAGTTCTTGTTCCCACTCGACTTCAGACAGTAACCGAAGCACCAGCATCTCCCACAAGGCCACCGCGACGGGTCGGGCTTTTCCTCCACCACTCCTCCCTCTTCGATCAGTTCCATGGGTTTGATGCTGGACTTCTTGCGTGACCCCTGGTAGGTCGAGCAGGCCTCGGAGCCCGCATCGGATTCAATGGGGGAAGTGCCAGGCCTCGCTGCCTCAGACGCTGGATTCTGGAGAGCAAAGAGTCCGTTGAAAAAGGCCGCCAGATATGGACGGGAACCGGCTTCGAGGTCATCGGGGCAGATCTCCTGCATCTCCAGCTCGGCCGGCATGTCTTGCTGCTTGTGGGGCCATTTGGCCGGAGTGAAGAGATCGCGAACGCGCTCGAGAGCTGGACGGAGTCGGAAGTTTGTGGGGGCAACTACGGTCGTAGTTGCCTCCTCGACTGGAAGGGCCGCTACCTTAACCGTAGGGGATGCCGCACGACTAGACGACATATCGCAATCGATGCCAAAGTCATCATTTGTATTATCGTCCTTATTATCCTCATCGTCTTCGGTGGCAGGGTCAACAACGTCAGACTCCTTTCCGCGAACCGCGGTTTTGGGCCGTGAAAAGGCCGCTGTTTTGGGTCGTGTTATCACCATTTGACTTGTGGGCCGTGTCGATGAAAAGGAGGCAGCGAATTCATTCTCTTCATCGTCACTTATCGCGGTGAAGTCCTCAAATGATAGGCCCATATCGTGCTCTCGAGCCTTCTCGACGCGTTCCATGTCAGAAATTGAGTTCATCGACTCGCTAGAGGAAATGGACATCATTGGGTCGTCTGTTTTGGGGTTATCGATTTCAACCGGTGTGAAACTGACCAGTCTAGGTTTCATTAATGGCGAGGGCATTTTTGGTTTCGGAATTGTGAATGGAAGTAGTTCGTATGAGTTACAGTTGTCGACGATTAACTGTTGTGGTTTGTCAACACTCAAGTCATTCTACAAAAAACAAATTCATTTGTAAAATTAATTGAACACGCATATAGAGAGCAAACATATAGTGACGATTATAACTTTGATAAACACCGAAAAAAAAATTAGTTTGTACATGTATATAATTATTTTATTAAAACGTTAAAATCCAGAAGTGAATATTTTCTACATGTTGAAGTTTAGCATTTTATTTTCTTCGTTGAAATAAATATCCTTAGTACAATGAAAAACAAATATATGATATACTTTATATCATTTTACTGAAAGTCAAAACATTAATCTTATCATCCGTTACATGCATTAGACAGATTGCATTACAATACAAAATACGATACCAAACAATACATTTTATCATATTGAAACATAATACATTGTATATTACTATCCTAAAACATGTAAATACTATACATTCGATCTTGCTGTCATAATATATATTACTTTCGCATTGTCATCATCAGTGGGGTTGCGAAAAGTCTAATACAATCGCACATTAATTAATTTTGTTTCTTGATGTCTTTGTTGGAAGACGAAGCCTCGAACTAATATATATCCAACCTGCTCCTATAACGCTCATATCTTCATCCACCGATCATTAAATAATTTTCAGTTCAAAACCACTAAAATACCACAATTTCTTTTTGTCCATCTCATATACCTATACAGCAGGTCCAGTTCCACTCCAACATTTGGTCTCCTAAAGACATCATCTTTATCACATTTTACATTTCTTGCTTTGATGTATAGCCAACAATTTACAACCTTCAAACTAGAGTTGGCTGATCAACTGTTCAAGATCAACTATACATTATGGTTGACGTAGTTTTTACTAACTGTACCTAATAACTGCGGTCTTTTCACCCCTTCTGACCTGGCTCAATTGATGTTTATAGTGGACCCAATGTCTACGAAAGGATCTACGCTTCTCATATTTTCCCTCCGTCTATTACCGGGTCTGTATAATTTATCAGCTGCCATAAGTGTGGTCAGAATAGGATCCATTATACCGGCACCTGTCTCTTTAAATACATTAAAAAATATCAGGCAACTTTTTCTTCGAGCTAGATATTATCAGTTTTGTTTTTGACTTGCAACAATATTAGTAATAATAGATGTAAAGTACATTTTTGTAAATGATGAACGAAATTAATAATAAATAATGAGGGCAAGCGAGGTGCAGTTAAACGGTAAAATAAGAGCACATGGTTAAGTTACGAATTATTTAATTATGAACAAATATTATAAATTAAATTAGTAAAATACACCTCATATATTTATATATTTTTCATTATAATCAACATTAAAGAATGAACTTGTTTTATAAAGTTTTTATCGATTTATTAAAGTTTTTATCGATCTATTAAAGTTTTTATCGATCCATTAAAGTTTTTATCGAGTTATTAAAGTTTTTATCGATCTATTAAAGTTTTTATCGATCCATTAAAGTTTTTATCGATTTATTTAAGTTTTTATCGATCTACTAAAGTTTTAATTATCTATTAAAGTTTTTTATTGATCTTCATTGACATCAGTTTACTTGACATTAATTGATCACTATTTTATCTCGAATATTTAAAAAAAATTAAAATCATTAAAAGATATATAAAATGATTTATACGTAATGATTTTTACAATACATTTTTTTATTTTTATCAATTAAAAAATATTGATCGAATTATCTATATTGTACTGTACATTAAAGTACATAAAGTATTTCTTAAACATTTTCAAACACTATAATGCACATATTATATATTTTCTATGTTGTTTGTCGTCAATGACTGCATAAACTATATCAGTGATGTCATTCTACATCAGTAACATCATGGAAGTCATGGATACTTTTTTTTTTAATATATACTTTTAAAAGCAAATGGATATCACTATGTTTTAAAGATCACATTTGAAACTATTTAGAGGAAGGTGTTATTAATTAGGGAATCTGATAAAAATGTAAATTTTTGTATTGATCGCGTCACAGATAATATTCCACTAAGTTATCAACTTTTAATATTTACTAATAATTATTATACATTGCCTACACGTCATAATAGTTTTTTAGTTTCCATCGGATTGTAGTCATGAATAAAGTCCATAAAATCAAACCACAGCGCCAGGTGTCCAAGAAGGCCCTGTATGGCCCATATGGTGGCATTTTGAATGGGGTCATTGAACTTTGTTCAGAACAAAATATTTTTCGGACAAAAGTATAGAAATACATTGCAATCATATGCTTTCGATTAGATTTTTAAAATTAAAAAATATTCGCTGTTTACCTTATTGCAGTAAAATTGGCGTGGAGGAAAGGAACCAAATAAACTATTTTTGAGATCTTGAATAATTTACGAAAGTCAATTCATGTTTATGAAAATGAATAAACTGTTAACAGTTGTATAAAACTTCATTTTAGGAGAATAGTAACGGGAGCGTGTGCTCTTTCGTTTGGTGATTTCAAAATGACAGAAAAAATGCTCATAGAGTGCCGGATGTGCTCCCCCACCCGTGATGGTGAAAGTTGAACATTATTTGTAATATCTCTAATAATAAAAACATTGATCTACACATATACACATAATAATTATCAAAAACTTACCGTTAATGAGGTTATCTGTGACATTGCTACAGCCTCGATCAAGAAAAGACGGCCCCAAAATGTGTGTCTTTATCACGTCACTTTGCAATGTGAATATATATAGTATAATATAATGTAATACGGTATCTTACAACGTCAATATAATTAATATAAGAATTCACTTGAATAAATGAACAACAATCACGTTTAGATTGAGCCGTGCTGCATGGAAGGGCTTTTACTAGCACGCGGAACCCGCTCAGTGTCTTACATACCAATAATAATTGTCTTTTATAATTAATTAACTCCGTGGAGCTGAGGATGTCTAAAGTATAGGCAGCAGGAAATAAAAAATTAACCAACCTCGTCAGTCAGTGCACAGAATAGGTAAGCCAGATTCAGACTATAGAATTACGGTGTCAGGGAACTTTATAATTGGGGTAATGTTGAAGTGGGGTTGATAGAGTGGGAGGGGGGGGATGTATTGTACATTGAGATTGTTCACGGTAACTATAGTAATATTTCCAGAGAGAGTATTTCAGAAATGAAATTCAGTGTTATATTAGGGGTCTTAAAAAGTGCAATATTGTCTTGCGTAATATTATACTGAGCAACTTTTTTTAAGAATGTTAATTTAAAAAAACTTCTTACTTTATTTATTAAGTATCATTGTTGAAACTATTCTCTCACAGTTTCTGGTTATAGTTTAATGTCAAAATAGTCGTACTCTTTGTACATGTATAACCATAAGTTTACGCTTGGTTATATATTGGTTGTCTTCTTATAGTTCTAGTATTGTAACGTGCAATGATATCCTTTTATATTTTTGTTAGGATTCCTTTTCTCAAGGATATGTTTTTAGTGAAACATTAAGCACATTAACTATTGATATGTGTAGATCATTGTCAACTTCTAAAAGTCCACCGTCATAAATGTGTATATTATAATTCAGTCTAGTACTGTTGGTAATAGGAACATTTAAAATCAATTGGCACAGCTAATTGTTAATACTAATTGTTACTTGTGACGCTAAAGGTCTTCTGTATAAATTTGAGCCATCCGTAAACATATCAGTTGACTACACACTATATATAGCGGATTATAATTAGACTCGAGTCCTCAGTCTAATTGTCAGTTTTGATTTTAACTCGGTAATTGTTTGATTATATCCATATAATATATTATTAGCATTGAATTTCAAACAACAATTGTACAAAATTGTACAATTGTAAGCAATCTATTCGTATATACACGATGTATAGTTATATCGCAAATTGATTCAGTGTCTCAATATGTGGAAAAATATAGATTTTAAATTCCATAATAAGAAAGTATAAAATTAAATTGCTCACCGAGGATATCGTTTATATAATTAGAGGCCGAGTTACATGTACATAAGTACGTGGGGGCCTCTCTATATTGAGAAGGCATAGGCTGTATTTAGCGTTTATTTAATCAATATATATATATATATATATATAGGGACCTGACAAGGACCTTCATAACATGTCTGTATATGTTGACCTTTACAGACTCAGATGTTGGTCACTTTAGTTTTTGTTTAACAAGTTAGAATTTTTATTTTATTTCATCTAAAAAAACGGCCAATTAAACAGAATATCAAAAATGGGGCTTTCACAAAGAGGCCCATATTATGTAACACGAAGACCCAGAATTTTGGAAAGGGGGACACGTGAGCCCTCAAGAAAAACCACCAGATTTAGTTTTGACGAGCAAATATTTGAAGTATATTTATTTTTAGCATAAACAAGTAAGTAAGTGAGCAAACCGTTGAAGTTGCTTAAAGTAGCTAAATTCCAAAATTCCAAAATTCTATAATTATATTACATTCATTCAATTATTAACTATAGACTAAAGATTTTAACAGAAGGTTACCTATACACCTCTGAAGTAGTTATAACTATTCCAAAAATGCTAATGGCTATATTTAACTATGAATTTGAAAGACACATAGACATGCACTGTAGATTGAAAATAACAGTTTCCCTCCCTCTCTCCCTCCTTGCAAAGACTTCAAATGCTGTATATATATTTATTCTCCAGTGTATAGCGCGTACACACAGTCACCCCCATGGTGTAAGCGTTGAACAGTTTTCATCTTCTGCGTAGTTGAAAATCCCCGCGAGACGACCACTTTGCTGCACAATTTCAACGCCCAACATCACGTAGACAGCTTGCAAGGGATAAGAATCCTATCTGTATACCAGGCAGTGCAGTTTGAACTGGATTCGGCTTATTTTCATGCGGCGAAGACAGTTTGGGTGTCTGAGGGTTGTTGTCTGATTATGATCTCAATTTTCATTCGAATTTTGTACTCCCCCCCGCCCCCCCACCCCCTTTTCCCTCCTGAAAAGAGCCAATGAGATTCAAGTTGACGAGACCTTGCTGACAGTATAGCATGTGCAACTAGGCCAGCGTCTATAGAGCGGCTGTGTTCACATTTAGTTTCATTCTATCCCATCTTAACCATTTAGGACTATTTTCTCTATTTGACCTGTTTTTACCTTATTAGTATTTTTTGAACTTTTTTGTTTTTGTTTTTAGTAAAGTGACCACAGCTAAATAGTATTAAACAATGGCAAATCGGCAACAAAATTTTGGTATGGATGTAGCCATCAATAGAAAGGTAGGTTGGTTATTTAATTTATTATTACAAAAACTAATGTATGTTATTAACTTACAGCACATGAAAACTAAACACAGAGACAGAATATCTATTTAAATAAAAAAAGATGTAGGTTGTGGATGTAGGCCTCATATTATATATTATATTCATTGGGTCGGTTTTGTGTTGTTACTATATAAGCATGGTTACATCTGATATCTTGTTGGTTGTGTAATGAAATCTCTCAGCAGTGGGTTTTAATAGCTGATTCCATTTCCAATAATTCCTTTTTGGTGGAAGACTTCACGCGTGAATTGAAACGTACGCTTCATTGTAAGATTTCATATCTTATACATGAATACAAGTCTTAGAAAGTACAGTTCTTGATGAAATCTTCTTAAAAAATTTAATAAATCCATATATTTTTTTAAAATTGAATCAGACAATTTAAAAATTAGTTTAGGATGATATTTGCCAAATAAATACATGCTTTCCAAGTTTTTAAAGATACATTTTGGATCTTGAAAGAACTCCATGAATCCTGCAAAATATGGGTAATAAATGTAATAAATCTTAAGGCCCACCAAGCGCGACGCGAAACGCAACTCGACATGCTGCAAAAAGTTGATTACATTAATTTAAATGAGCGAGCCTATTTCCACTGAGCGCGACGCGACGCGATGAAATTGAAATTGAAATTATTCAACTTTTTCTGCGACGATGCGCGACGAAATCAATACGAGACATCATTCATACACATACGCAGATGCCCATAAAGAGAAGAGTGAGAGAGGGCACCTCAGTAACACAGATCGTATGCATTGGTCGTTAACAAAAATAGCTACCTGCAAACTTATTTTCCCAATCTATACGTAACACCGGGCTGATGCGGTTAAACAGATATAATGCGTAGTCTGTTCATATAGTTCATTCAATCTCTATAGAATCATTATAGAACATGGTATTTCTTCGCGTCGCGCTTAGTGTAAACTAAAAATATATTTTTGTCGCGCGGCGCTCCGTCATTTTTCGTCGCGTCGCGCTTGGTGGGTATAGGCTTTAAGTTGCAATTGACCGTTTACATTTCAAAAGATAATGGCAAAAATTAGAACCCTCTTAAATTTTGGTGAAAACGGTATTTTCAGTTGTTATTGATATCAAGATTAATTATTTTCTATTTTCCTATTTTCATTTGACAGACGTGTCAATTGCGGTGTACAATGTACATCTCTGCATTATATATGTCAAACTGTTTCCAATTAGACCATACTGAAGAGTCGATTTTATTTTATCCTCATCGTGTTGTATAATAATGATCGGCATGGAAACTTTATTAACAAAAAACAGTTGCTTCTATTTAATTATTGCTTATCTGATGCTAATTAAAGTATTAATTATATTAATTGATTTATAAATTAACTAATAATAATAATGCTAATAAATGACAATAATGATTAATTGGAGTGATTTCCGGGAGTAAATTTTCGTAATAAAAATGTAAGTATTGCTCCCAAATATTTTTTAGAATAAATGAGTAATATATATAATAGTCTCACTTTCAGCATTTATATTTAGCATTTTTATTTATTTATTTATATGTATGTATTTATATTTATTTATTTATATTTATTTATTTATATTTATTTATTTATATTTATATTTATATTTATATTTATATTTATATTTATATTTATATTTATATTTATATTTATATTTATA